>VMDO01002266.1:0-173576 GCA_007922755.1 Pedetes capensis
ACATGTAGTCAGGAGAGAACAATCCCTGGAGAAGGACATCATGTTTGGAAGAGTGGCAGGTCAACGCAAAAGAGGAAAACCCTCCACCAGATGGATTAACACAGTGTCTGCAACAATGGGCTTAAACATAAATAAGATGGTTTGCCTGGCACAGAATCGGCAAGTGTTTCGATCTGCTGTACATAGGGTTGCTATGAGTTGGACTCGACTCGACAGCACCTAACAACAACAACAACCCTACTTACCAGGGCTGGGATTTAACTCAGTTGGTAGAGCACTGTGCTGCAGTCTCCAAGGTCCTGAGTTCAATTCCTAGCACTGCAAAAATGGGAGAAGGACCTGGCAATCCACTCCCAAGGCAATCCCGAAACAGCCATTGAAAACCCTATGAGGGTTGCTATGAGTCAGATACTGACTCCACGGCACCTAACAACAACAACCCTCCTTACCAACTTCCACCCTTTCCTTCTTGCCCTGGTCACAACACAATGTCTCTAACATCCAAGGGCCCTTTGTCCCACAAGTTTCTACCTAATCATTAGGTTTCTCCACTCACTCTAGAATGGAAGATCAAAGGCGAGTTTCTATTTTCTCCACATACCAGTGATTTTGGTAAGTTTGAACTATGCTGAGAGCAAGATGGCTATTGCAGAGGGACTATTCCCAAAGCCAGGCTGAACTGGGTTTAGTCTAGAGTCTGCACTTGTCTTGCTGAGTGAATTTGCACACAGAACCCAAAGTCTTGGTGCATCCATTTGCTCATTTACAAATGGAGATAGCAATCTTCACTAGTAAAAGTTAGATGAAATAATGGAAGGGAAATCATTCTTACATGGCAAAACCCATAAAAATACATAAGATTGCTACAATTTTTAAATCAGTCAAGGCACTTCCACTTCCTCCTATTTGAAATAATTGTTCTACCTACATCCAAAACTGCCAACCAACCCATGGTCTCTTTGGTTTGCAAAGCTGTTGGCAAGCCCATTGGAAGGCAGATGTGAACAATCAGAAACCATGACTTCAAAGGGCACAGGCCAGCATCATTATCATTATGATGCTTGGCATTATTTCAGGAGAAGTACTTCCTTCCTTGCCACAGCCTCCCAACAATCACTGTCAAGTTCCCTTTACAGAGCCATTATAACCTGACTCCTCCACTTGGCTGCTTATGCCAAAGATAATCATCTCCATCATCTATAATTATTGAAACCTGCTGAGTCTCCACCATCATCCATTCTTTGAATAAGGAAAGAATTAAACACATCATCAACAGATGTGACCAAATAAGGTAATAAAGGACTAAAATTCACCATGAATACTTCCTATCATACATCCCTTAATCCGCTTCCTTGTGATGTGGAGCAATACTAATTAAAATAGTAATGGCTTTTTATTAATATAGGATTAGCATCTCTAATCCAAAAGTCCCAAGTCAAAAATGCCTCAAAGTTAGAAACTTTTAGAAGACAGATGTGACACCACGGAAAATTCCACACCTGACCTCATGTGACAGGGTGTGGTCAAAATGCAAGTGCACTAAAAATATTGCATAAAATTATTTTTAGGCCGAGTATATATAAAACATAATGAATATTGTGTTTAGACAGGTTCATATCTTCCCCAAATTATTTCATTACATATATGCAAATATTATTGTTGTTGTTAGGTGTCATTGAGTCAGGTTCTACTCATAGTGACCCTATGTACAACAGAAGGAAACACTGCCTTACACTGTGCCATGCACACAATCTTTTTCTTTTTCTTTTTCTTTTTTTTTTTTTTTTTTTTTTTGAGCCCATTATTGCAGCCACTGTGTTTTTTCTTCTCATTTGGGGTCATGCCACATCAGCAAAAAGAGGTTCCCATCACTAAGGTCAACTGTACTTTGAGGAGAAATCTCTTCCCAGTGGTTTCTTGAATGCCTTGCAGCCTGGGGGGCCTCATTTTTCAGCATTATATTTGACAATGATTCTCTGCTATTCATATAGTTTGCTGTTGTTAGGTGCCGTCAAGTCGTGCCCAACTCATAGCGACCCTCACAGGGTTTTCAATGGCTGATCGTGTTTTCGGATTGCCTCAGGAATGGATTGCCACATCCTTCTCCCATTTTTGCAGTGCTGGAAATCAAACTCAGGACCTCAGAGACTGCAGAGCAGTGCTCTACCAGCTGAGCTAAATCCCAGCCCCATTCATGTAGTTATTACTGGCAAATTATTTGGGGAGTGGGCTTCCAGGTCCTTTTCCCTAGTCTTTCTTAGTCTGGAAGCTCAGCTGAAACATGTACACCATAGCTGGCCCTGCTGGTATCTGAAATACCTGTGGCATAGCTTTCATCATCATAGCAACACACGAGCCCCCACAGTGCGACAAGCTGCCAGACAGGTGCAAGTATTACAAACCACAAAACCAAAAACACTTCTGGTCTGAAGCATTTCAGATAAGGGATATTCAAGCTGTACTTCCTTTTAAATTCTACATATCACTCAGAGTTCTCCAGAGAAACAGAACCAAAGGGAGGTAGAAAAAGGAGAGACAGAGACCTATATTATGGAATTGGCTCATGTGATTGTGGGGCAAGAAAGTTCAAATCCTGCTGGGCAGCCCAGAAGGCTAGAAACTAGAGCAGGGCTTCTGTGTTACAATCTTGAGACAGAATTCCCTCTCTCCTGAAGAAATCTCTGTTTTCCCTTTTAAAGCCTTCAGTTGATTGAATGACGGCCACTCATGAAACTAATCTGCTTTACTTTAATTCAGCTGATCATAGATGTTGAGCCTATGTACAAAATACTTTCTAAGCATGTAGACTAGAGTTTGGACAAGCAGCTGAGCACCATAGCCTAGGCAGGTTGACACATAAAATTGACCACCACATCCCACAAGGAAGGTTTCTGTATGCCAAGTAAAACAGGGGAACTGAGACTCCCTGGACCTTGGCCCCAGCTCAAGGGCACTAAAGCCCTTGTTCTCTCCATCTCATCATCTCATACAGAGCAATGCTCTGAAGAGATAACTGAATCTTCTAAAACAAGAAAACTACAAAAACCTTCCTAGGGAAAAGGCAATCAGGAAAAATGTGGCTAACAAGATTCCACTTGTTTTCTAAATGGGACATTATTGGTGGAAAAGAAAGGTTTATATATTAGTCATCTTTCATTACAATTTTAAAAAACTTGAAGCAGTAAATTTATAAAGAGAAAAGGTTTGCCAGCATGGTGGTGCACACCTGTAATCCCAGCAACCCAGGAGGTGGAGGCAGGAGGATCACAAGTTCAAGGCCAGAGGCAGCTTGTGGAATTTAGTGAGGTCCTGTCACAGAATAATAAAAAAAGAATTTAAAAAGGGGCTGAGGGGTGCAGCACAGTGGTAAAAGTGCTCTGGGTTCAGTCCCCCAGTACTATTAGAGAGAAGAGAGAGGAGAAAGAAAGAGGGGGGAAGAGAAGAGAAGAGTAGAGAAGAGAAGAGAAGAGAAGAGAAGGAGAGGGGAGGTATATTTTGGCTCTTGAGTTCAGAGGTTCGAGTCCAAGATGGAGTGACCCAGTTGCTTTGGGTCTGTGGCAAAGCACCGAATCTTGGAGAAAGGGACATGAGTCAGAGCAAACTGCTCACCTCATAAGCCAGGGAGCAAAAAGAGAAACAGGAAGAGAAAGATTAGTGTCCCACAGTCCCCGTTGAGGACATACCTCCAATGACCTAAGGATCTCCCAATAGGCCCCATCTCCCAAAGGTTCCATTACTTCCCAATTTTCCCACCCTGGGAACAAATCCTCTAACACACGGACATTTGGGGGACATTTACCCAAGCCATAGCAACCAACTTCATTGCAATGCCTGTGTTCGGTTTTGCTACCCCAAATTTAATTGCTGGGCCAGCAGCACTGGCTGCACCTTGGGGCTTATTAGAAACACATCGCCACAGCCTCCACCTAGACCTATTGAGTCCGAAGCTTCCTAGCAAAAGCTTCAGTTACGCTCATTTTCTATACCAGTGTAACAAATTACCACGAACCTACGCAAGCAGCTTCTCAGCTCACAGTTCTTTGGATCAGAAGAAGGGATAGGGTTGAGTGGGAGCTGGCTGGATTCTACACTCAGAGTCTCACAAGAATGAAATCAGGATGATGGCTGCTTATCTAAAGGCCCTGCAGAAGAATCTGCTTCAAATGCATTGCAGTTGTTAGCAGAATTTACTTCCACCCACACTGTAAGACTGAGAGCCTTTCTTCCTTGTTGGCTGCGATCTGGCTCTCATCTCCTAAAGGCTGCCTCTGTTCCTTCTCTTACGGCCTCCTCTGTGTTCAAAATCACAATGGGCACTGAGTGCACTTATTCCAAATGTTCATCTGCTTCCGATCTCACTCATATCCTATCCTGCCATCAGCGAGAGGAAACATTCTGCTTGTAAAGGCTCATGTGACCAGATGACCCAACTCCAGACCCTTTCTCTTCTAAAAGCACAACTGTTTCATATAACCAGACATCACCAAAGTGCTGTCTCATCCTGGGATTACAACTGGACATCTCTGGGAGGCCAGAAGGTCATCTGTGGATTTTGCCTACATGCCAGGGATTCCCATTAAGCATTATGTTAAATGGCTTAGAGCTGTGGATTCATTCACATTGTCAGTTTTTAAAGTAGATGGCACAAGAAACCTTCACAGTTTGGTTGACAAATGCAGCTCATTTGAGATTGCACTGTGCATGCATTTGCTCATTAAATTGTCCAAACAGCTGAGGTATGGTATGGGACACCACCTTCTGAGGACAGAGAAGCTGCCACTCAGAGGGCCTCAGTGTCCTCTCCTGGATTCCATGGCAAGTGCACAGAACAGCTGGTGTTTGAACCCAAATTCCTGATTAAAAGTCACACACATCTCCTCCCTCTAACCTTCCTCCAAATAACACTTCTACACAATTCAAGAAGCCAATTTTAGTAGATTATTGGAAAAGAAATTCTGGTATTACATTTTTTTACTAAAGTACAAGAGACTGATCTAGTGACTCATTAATTTGTTCAGTAATTAGTTAGCAAGAGACTTGCTGCTGTGTGACAAGCTTGCTAAAAGACCCGCTAAAATCAGTCTCTTTGCTGGAGTGGCATGTCAACAATCAGACAGCAGCTGGGCACTCCAGAAGCTGGCAGCCCAGGGTGACTAGGGTTGGTCTAGAGGGTTGAAAAGCCCTTCCAGAGCTGTTTGCAATGCATAGGGGTAAGCCTGAACAGATGACATTTAAGTCACTCCTGAGATAGTCCTGGATCAGGGGCCTCTCTTCCGAATTGCCACAATCACACCCTGGGATCATTCTTAAAGGCAAGAAATGGGTTCTAGATCCAGCATCAGCTGCTATCATTGGGAATGCCCTGTACTACCTCTCAGCTCAGCCTTTGGAGAACTCAGCTGGAGTAAACCTGCAGCTGTACCACTGTGGCATCCAATCCCATTAGATCTCAGAAGCTGAGGAGGGTCAAACCTGGTTAGGTTTTGGATGGGAGACCACCTGGGAATACCAGGTGCTATAGGCTTGGGAGAAGCACCTAACAATCCATTCCCAATAAAACAATCAGCCATTGAAAACCCTATGAATAGCAGAGAAGCATTGACAATAGTGTTTCGCCTGTTTTACATAGGGTTGCTATAAGTGGGATACCGACTTGATGGCACCTAACAACAACAACAACAGCTGGAGTAAAATAACTCTGTGACTTTTCTGTGTGCAGAAGCTGCCCTAGAAACAGATGTAAGGGCAAACTTGAAAGTCAAGCACAGATACCTGGAAACCATCGTGTAGAAAGAAGCCTCAGCTCTGGTGGCCCCACGCTCTGCTGTTAAAGACAGGCAGACTTAATCAGTGGGCAAAAGCCAGGAAAACTGATTGCATCAGAGGGAGCCAAGATGGAGCAGCCTCGAGGAAGTCTAGGTTGCCAACTTCCGGTACAGTTCCATGTCATGCCTGGTGGGCACCTGGGCTCCATAATGGTGTGGCCCTTCCCAGCTAGGGGATTCTAGTCCCACTGCAAACACTGGACCAGATCCTCAGTCCACCAGCAGCCACTTTCTCCTTCAGCAGTTTAGTAACTCGAATGGAAAACTCTTGGGAATCCAGTTTTCGAAGCTTGGTGAGTCAAGTCATCAAGTTAAATGATGCCACCTGCATATTTGTTGCATCTGGAAGGCTTTTAAAGTCTTTTTTTTTTTAATGGAGTCTAAGCAGCTGGCTACCAGATGCCAGTCTCCACCCACTGAGTTATGTTGGCAGCTTCGAGTTGGGATAATTTAATGACCAGTCCTCACTGAAGTTGGTGCTCAGTTACTTCTAAACTGAGTTTTTGTCCTTACATGGCATTTAAATCCATGACAATGGAAGGCTTAATGAAGAGAGGGCAAATAGTCCCAGGAACAGAGTGGTGCCAACGAAACTTCTAGAATTTTTAGTTTAAAACTTTGTGCCTAGGTAAGTGAGCAAATTAAAATAAATATGAAAAAAGAGACCAACTTGCAGGCAATAATTCAAAACAACTACCATTTTGCAGTCCATCTCAAGACTTTCTAACACTTATCAGAAATATGTTGGTGGTGCACTGAATTAAAAATACCCTCCGATCACATCTGAAGAGCAATGAAGAGTCATAATTTTTGGCAAATATCATAGCATTGGCTGTTCTGAAGAGCATATGCAAGTTGAAGGGAAAGGTCAGAGTTTTCAAGATAACTGCAGAAAGTATTTTCAAGAAATTTTTCTCTCTAAATCAACTTTATTTCACATGTAATAAAATACAGCCATTTCATATGTACATTTCAGAGTTGTGACAACCATCTACCTGTGTGACTCTCAGACAATCAAGATGTAGAATGTTCCTATAACTCCAACAGCTTCCCTAGAGACCCCTTGATTTCAGCCTCTAGCCACACCCCTATTCACACAATCTGGGATCCGTCAGTAGATTGGGTTTGCCTTTTTTGGATTTTTATACAACTGAATATTACAGTATATTCTTTTTTGTATATGATTTCTTGGTGGTTTTGATTCATTCCTGTAACAAACAGGGCATGTCAGCCTTTTTTTTTCTGAGCAGTATTCCATTGTAGGGATTTACCACAATTTGTTTCTTCATTCACTTATTAGTGAACATTTGGGTTGTTTCCAGTATTCTTGCTGAACAGTGTTCTACCACATAGATATAATATGAATATGCTAAAATTGTCTATTCACTTTTAGATGGATGTTTTTATTTCAAGTAGGTTTTTTCTTGCTATCATGAATGAGAGTGCAGTGAGTATTTTTATATTAATTTCTTGTAGACATATGCTTTTTTTTTTAATTTGGGGTAAAAAAAAAAAAAACCCTAACAACAGAATTTCTAGATTTCATAGTAAGAGCATATTTTTTATCTGAAAATACCTAACAGTTTTCAACTGTGGTACCATTTAAATTCCTACAAGTGTTGCACAAGTGTTTAGTTGTTCCATACTTTTGTTAGCTCTTGGCATTGTCAGACTTTCACGTGATAGCCATGAGAAGTGGCTCACAATATTTTAAAATTTGTATTTCCCTGATGCCATGAACATTTAACACACTTTTTGATGGAAAAAAAGGAGACCTAGACGCAGGAGCAAAAAGAGAAAGTTAATGAGTAGAGTTCTCATGTATTCCAATGTTCCTGGAACAGTCTTGTTTTACATCTAGTGTACTGGTGCACACTATGATACAGCCTTATGTTAGTCGGCTTGTGTATCATAGCAAAATGCCATAGAGTGGGTGACTTCAACAACAGGAATTTTTCACAGTTCTGGCAGCTGAAAAGTATAAAGTCAAGGTGCCAGCTGACCCACCCCTGAAGAGGGTTGTCTTCCTGGTTTGCAAATGGATGCCTCCCATCTGTGTCCTTGTATGTCAAAAAAGAGAAAGTAAGCACTCTAGTGTTTCTTCTTATGAAGGCATTAACCCCATGATGATGGGGCTACAGTTTAGTGCAGTTGGTAGAGTGTTGCTCTGCGCTCTCGGAGGCCCTGGGTTCAATCCCCAGCACCACAGAAATGTGAGAAAGACCTGGCAGACCATTCCCCAAACAATCCCAAAACAATTAGCCACTGAAAACTCTCTGAATATCATAGAAGAACTGACATAGTGCTGGGCATGGCACAGCGTCAGGCAGTGTTTCATTCTGTTGTACATATGGTTGCTATGAGTTGGAAACACACCTAACCTCATGGAGGTTAAGGCTTCAACATATGAGTTTGGGGGAGGACATAGTTCAGTCCATGTCAGCCCTGTATTGGCAAATTTGAATTAAATTTTGGTGCTTAGTGTCTGAATTAGTTAGCTTTCTGTTGCCATAACAAAATAACCTGAGACTGGCTAACTTACAGGAAAAAAAAGATTTCTTTAGTTCATAGTTCTGGAATCTCAAGGGCTTGACTCTGATGAGGACCTCATGGCTGGTGATAGAATGGATGTGGGAACAAAGATCATATGGTCAGCAGGGAGAAGACAGAGAGGCAGTGGCCTGCATTGGTCCTTCCAATAACCACTCTCTCTTGAGATCACAAGAATACCCTTATTTCTTTTCAAGGGTGTGCCCCCAGTGACATAAGGACCTCCCATAGGCTCTATCTCTTAAGGTTTCTAGTACCTCTCAATAACCACCCTCCTATGAACCAACCCTCCAACACATGGACCCTGGGAAGCCACCCAAACACATCCCCCCATAGCAGTGTGTGATGTAACCTTCACCTCCATCTCTTCAAAATAATCTTTCATAAATCTACAGCTCTTATCAATATGTTTGAGATTGGATTTGTGTTGAGTTCCAAGATCAGAATTTACCCAGAGGACCTCATCATATTCACGCCATAATTATTGTGATTTTGATGCCTTTAAAATCCATACACTACTACACGCTTCATACCATTCAACTATAAGCTTTTTTTCCAAATATAGTCTAGTATTTTGGTCTGAAGAACAAAGCTTACACCATGAAATATGGTCCAAATTTAAAGAGCCTTTATTATAAAAGAAAACATATTATGTCAAGTTTTGGCTAATTCTAAAACAAATTTGCAGATTTATCTTTGCACAGGTTCTTATAACATTTCATTTTGACCCTTATGAACTGAAAGATTCACACTCCATAATCAGGAATACGTTTATATGTGAAGGCAAAATGAAAGTTGAGCCAAAGATTTTGTCCTTCCCTGAAACCAAATCTAAGTAAAAATGTTTTCTTGACTTTCTTCCCATTTCCTCTTTTATTTTGGCAATAAGATACCATCAAAATGTAATCATTTCAGTTTCTCATAGTCTATCTCTTTCCTTGTCAATATTCACAATACTCTAACATCCTGTACCCAGAATTGTGTCTGGTAGCACTTAGTGATTGAAAGTGGAAGAGAATATGCAGGCACATGTTGAATTTGCCTCATAAGCCCAAGCATATTTTCATAACATAACCTTTTAAATGGTTTTACCTTTGTGTGGCATCATTTGGCAATTTTTAAAAGAATGCACATAAACACAAGATATTATGTGAGGGGCCATAGAGATTAGAATGTTACAAAGACATTTCATACATGATCCCAACCCTTGAGAAATTTATACATTAGTACAGAAAAAACAAGGCACACACATGAGGAACTATGACATAAAGCAAAAAGTGGTAAGTACATTGCGAGTGAAAGACATGACCACAGCTTGAAAGAATTGTGTGTTTCACTCTGCCAGAGAGCTACGTAAGAAAGAATTAGTAGCCAAGTGAGGAATAAAGTCTTGTTTTTATTAATCGCTGAGAGTGCCCATTAATACCACCCACCGGTTGGGAAGAAGAAAAGCAGATCTCTGAGAACAGTGTTAAAGCACAAAGCTTATGCTTTGTAGTAGAACTAAGCATTGCTATTCCCAGCTGCCTATTACCAAATCCATAAAGGCAATGATGAACCCAGGTGCTTGATCAACTATGTAGACCAAAACCCTACAATAGAGTAAAAGAATGGTGGATCCACCCAATGAGGAGATGGTTTGCCTGTGCCTACGTGAAAGTAGTCCTCATGTGTCTATCAGCTTGTTGTGCTGTGGGGAGATGTGTGTTGCTGTAATGCTGAAAGGTATGCCACCAGTATTTCAGATACTAGCAGGGCCACCTATAGTGGACAGGTTTCAGCTGAGCTTCCAGACTCAGACTAGGAAGAAGGACCTGGAGCCCATTTCTGAAACAATTAGCCATGGAAAACCCTATGAATAGCAGAGAAGCACTGTCAAATATAGTGCCAGAAAATGAGCCCTCCAGGCTAGAAGGCATTCAAGAAATGACTAAGGAAGAGTTACCTCTTCAAAGTAGAGTGGACTTTAATCAACCTTAATGATGAGAACGGATTAAAATCTCTGGGATCTAGTTGCTGATGTGGTACAATTCACAATGAGAAGAAACACAGTGACTGCAACAATGTAGTCAAACAAAAAAAGACCGTGTGTATGGCACAGTGTTGGGTAGTGTTTCTTTTTGTTGTACATAGGGTCCCTATGAGTCAGACCCAACTTAACAGCACCTAACAACAAATATCACATGAAAATAGGAAACTGAAAATCCACATCACCGAGGAGCAAAAAGGAAAAAAGTAGACAATGGTCCCCTTGATAAGATGAATAATTCCCTAGTCTATCACAGAAGAGGAAGAGAATTCAGCCAGAGAAGGCCTAAAACATCAAGGTTCTGTCTCCATTCAATAGTGAATTATGGCCTGTGAATTTCTACCTTGGACCAAGCAAATTGTGACTTGAATTATGGTCTGTGAATTTCTACCTTGGACCAAGCAAATTGTGACTTTTTCTCTGTTGGAGAGAAACTAAATAAGGAAAAGAAAATTATGAAAAGGGTAGGCAGTAGTATTACCTCTTTCCTCACTGTGGGTTGAAAATGGGATGTGAACAGAGATAGGAGCATGCTCTCTCTCCCCACAAATGTATTTCTCCAAATAGTTATTCTTTGGAAACCATGAAATATTTTACCTCTTAGAAAATTGAACACAACCCTTGGCACCATTTCTCAAACCTTCCTATGTCTGTGTCTTATGGTCTGAGTCTGTCCCTAAAGCCCATGTGCTGGAAGTATGGCCCCAGTATGATATTGTGGTGGGTGAATTTTTAAGTAGGAACTAGTGGAAGATAATTATGTCACTGAGGATAACACCTTTAGAAAAGATTTATGTAATTCTCACGGGACCCCAGTCAGCTCTCATGAAAACAGATTATTATAAAGCAAGTCTGACCCACACCTGATCCCTTCTTTCTTTACCATGTTGTGATGCAGCTAGGGAGCCCTCACCACAACACTGGTACCACTGTGGATGGACCCTGCAGCCACCAAAATCATGAGCTAAATAATCCTCTTTCCTTTATAAAGTACCCAGTCTTAAGTATTGTGTTATAGCAATAACACAAATCAACAAAAAACAGACTAAGACATTATGTCTTTTGGCAGAAACTTTCACACTGACTCTGCACTTGAGCATGAGACTCACTTGGCTGAATTAGTCAATAGCAAACTTGATTTGAGCATAGACTTGAGAAAGCATTTCACATTTATACCTCTTCTCTTGGACTCTTTATAATTGCCTAAAGCCATGTCCAGAGTACCATATTGCAGTATGAGACACATAAGCAAAGAAAATTGCCCCAGATAACAACCCTGTGGCTCCACCAACATCTAGAAGACTATTAAACATATAAGTCAGCCTCAGCAAAGACCAGTGGAAGTACCTAGCCTAGCACAGTCAAGGTAAACAGAGCTGCCTTGATAGCCCACAGAAATATGGACAATAATAAATAGTCACTGTTTTAAGTCACTAAGTTTTGGGGGGTTTTTTAGGGGTTGTTTAAAGATGTTGTTGTTAGATGCCATTGAGTTATGACCAATTCATAGTGACCCTACGTACAACAGAATGAAACATTCCCAGACATTCCCATGCACACAATCTTTTTCATGTTTAAGCTCCTTGCTGCAGCCCCTGTGCCAATCCATCCTGTTGAGGGTCATCCTTTTTTTCATTTACCCATCACTCTCCTAAACATGATATCCTTCTCCAGGGATTGGTCCCTTCTGACAACATGTCCAACATATGTGTGATGCAGTCTAGCCATCCTTGCTTCCAAGGAGTGCTCTGGTTGCACTTCTTCTAGAATAAATTTGCTGGTTCTTTTGGCAGTCCATGATATATTCAATATTCTTCTCCAGCACCATAACTCAAAAACAACCATTCTTCTCCTGTCTCCCTTGTTCATTGTCCAGCTTTCACAACCATATTATGCAAATGAAATTACCATGTCATGAGTCAGGTGCACCTTCATCTACAATGTGACCTCTTTACTTTTCAACACTTTAAAGAGGTCTTTTGCAATAGATTTTCCCAGTGCAATGTGTCTTTTGATATTTTGACTGCCTCTTCCATGGGTTAAGGTTAAGAATAGTTAAATGAGATTCCCTTCTTGGAGATTCCTATGTATAGCTAGTATCATCCAAACTTATTTTACCATATATCCTTTTCCAAAAAACATTTCAAAATATGATTCCATAGATAATACTCCAGGGAAACACTGGGATAACAGAAACTATCATAATGGAAGTGCCCCAGGATGCTGCTTTTAAAGATACAATAAAGATAGGACAGTCAAGATTTAATGATAGAATATTTTGGGCAAGAAGAGAAAATAAAACTAGTAACATGTGTTTAAAATTCTAAGCACTTGAGAGGATTGTTATTAATGGCACAACTAAACCACATAGGAAGAGTGAAGTAGAAAGAAAATAATTTTGCTTCAGGGATATTAAACCTGAAAAGCATGTACTATATCCAGGAATTAAGAGCCAACAGACATTAGAAAACAATCATGCCAGGGGAGAAGTTGGGTTGGTCCTATCAGTTTGTAATGGCAAGTAATGAACAGGCAAAAGGAGATCCTGGTCAAGGCCTAGTAGGATGCCTCAAAATGCTATGATCTAGATGGCCACATATTCAGAGGCCAAGAGTGGGAAAATGACTTCTCAAGGCCGATAGAGTCAAGGCTGTAAATCAGACTGTTGATTTCTTGGTCACCTTACCACAGTGCTCATGAGTCATTTAGCCAGTAATTGGATATTAGCTTACTGGAGGGCAGCCAACCAAGTTGGTAACCTAATTGAAATCATGTTGCATGAAGAACAGTTTAACAAACCAGAGTCATTGAACTTGAAGAAAGGAAGATGAATTTGGTGGGGAGAGGGGAAGCTCAGCATTGCCTTTGAATATCTGAAAGGCTCTTATATGAGGAAAATAGAGCAAGAATATTCACTGCTGCTCAGACTTACTTTAATGCTTTGTGAAGTTGTAGCAGAAGTGGTGTAGCCATCTGCCAAGACTACACCCATGATCATGAGCAGAGTCAGAAACTGAATTAGAACACTCTCAAGCCTTCTTCCAAATCTGTGATCTTGGAGTCTCAGATCTAAGTCTCTTTTTCTGGTTTTGACTATGTGCAATAAGCTGATCTGCTACCCTAAATCACCAAGACAGTAAAAAGACACCTTCATACTTACAGTGTCAGTCAGCTTTCAAATTCTATTACAAAACACCTGAGATAATCAACTTATAAGAAGAAAAGGTTATTTTGGCTGACAGTTTTAGAGGTTTCAGTCCATGATCAACAGGCTCCATTTTGGGGGGTGGGAGCTATGGCAGTATAGCACATCAAGACAAGAGCATGTGGCAGAGCCAAGCTCTTCATCTCATGGTCAGGAAGTGAAAAGAAAATGAAAGAGAAAACATCTTGGGTCCTACAATTCCTTTGGGAGCATGCTCCCAAAGACCTAAAAACCTTACAATAAATCCCACGTTAAAAACCTCACACTGAGTCCCAATGGGGCCACCTTGAGGACCAAGTTTTTAACACATGGGCCTTTGGGGAACATTCAAGTCCCAAACCCCAGCACTCACCATGACCAAAATCCATGGAGGTTAAGTTTAATACTACAAATTCAAAGAAATGACTTCTGTCCCTTCTGCATCCTCAATACCCAAGAGCAACAAGCACTCAGGAGGCATCTGTGTGTCAGCTGATATGGAAGAGGACCTGCACATCCTGCATGGATGGCTTCACTTTGACATGGGATCGGTCTTTTCCCGCTACCATTAATGAAATCATTTCAGTACATGTCCAATCTCCCAGCTTTAACAATGTCTTCCACTGGGTTGATGTAGGTTCTTAACAAGGTTTATTTCTTCTTTGGCCACTTCCCTGATGTTTTCACATGTTTGATAAAACTCTTCAAAGGCTTTATTATAAAATCCAGATGAAGCCACCTGGGTTTCAAGATCCAATTTGAAATTTGGCTGCTGCGTGCAAGCAAAGGAGAAGAAATAAAGTTAACCATGAGAGCACAACGTTTAATATATGAAAAATGTTCAAGCATCATAATTATATTCAGATAGGGATGTGCTTGCTTTCCAAGAATAACAACTTGCCATAGTTTAGGATATCTTTCAGAAGTAATCCATGCTTATCTCAAACAGCCATCTTAGCAATCATTGCTAAGGAAAATACATGATTTAAGAGTATTCTCTTTATTTGTTCTAGAGATTTTGTTTTCACCAGCATTTAAGAGCTTGGGTTGCCGGAAACAAGTCTCAGATTGGCTTCATTGGTTTTGTGACCATGAGTTAGTCACTTAACTTCTCTGTGATTTAGATTTCCCATACGTAAAGTGACAATAATTCTAGTGTCTACCTCACAGGACTGTTCAGAGAATAACATGAGTTAATACATTTATGTTATTGTTGTTATGTGCTGTCAAGTAAGGTCTAGTTCATAATAGCCCTAAGTACAGCAGAACACTCCTCAACACTGTGCCATGCCAGGCACTATATCAGTGCTTCTCTGCTATTCATGGGTTTTTGATAGGTGATTGTTTTGAGTGGACTGTCAGGTCCTTCTCCCATTTATTGTTGTTGTTGTTAGGTGCCATCAAGTTGGTATCTTACTCATAGCGACCCTCATAGGGTTTTCAATGGCTGTCTGTTTTTGGATTGCCTTGGGAGTGGATTGCCAGGTCCTTCTCCCATTTTTGCGGTACCGGGAATTGAGCTCAGGACCTCAGAGACTGCAGCACAGCACTCTACCAACTGAGCTAAATCCCAGCCCTCTCCCATTTATAGTGCATGTAAAACAATGTCTAATTGATAGTTAGTGTTCAATGAATGAGTAATTATTGTCACTGTTGCTTCAAAATGATAGAAAAGGAAAGGGTCTGGCCCTTTTAAAGGGGTTTGGGAAATGAAGGAAGCTGCATTTCTAGTAGAAATGTTCTAAATACCTGAGGTAGAAACAAAAATACATGAACTAAGACCTTTTGTGCCTCTGTTCAGAGTATTTCAAGCCAGTAAAAAAAACACATGGCTTGAGAGTAGGGAAATTTTTAGGGAAATTATCTCTCAACTGGCATTAATGGGACATTTACTTTAATTCCACTGTGGAGAAGCCTGGGCAGAGTAAAACCAATGTTTACATAAGTGGAGTTTAGGATAGTTAAGTGCTGAGAAGGGTACTTAGCTTATAATGTGGTGTTTATAATTTCTTTTATCCTTTCCTTTAAAGTTGCTTATGAAATCTGACAATAACTCATTGATGATTTTTGTAATACATGTATGTATTTGTAAAATATGAGGCATAAAGTTGGGTTTTAACAGCCATTTCTCTCACTAATCTTTCTACAGTTTTCAATTCACTTAGCCAGCCATTAGTAAGAAATTCATAAACTTTAAATTTATACAAGTATTCACAACAGGCACTTAGCTTCATTATCTTTGTAGGAGCAAGAAAATGGAGAATGAGAGTTAATTTTAAAAATATCAATCTAATGGTACAAAGTTGAATTATGCAAGATGAACACATCCTGATATCAATACTATATTGTTGTCAGTGTCCAATTCATAGCGACCCTATGTACAACAGATGAAACAGTATTGTCAGTGCGTCTCTGCTATTCATAGGGTTTTCAATAGCTGGTTGTTTTTTGGGTGTGAGTTTCTGGGTCCTTTTCCCAAGCCTACAGCACCTGGTGTTCCCAGGTAGTCTCTATCCAAGTACTAACCAGGCCTGACGCTATTAAGCTTCTGAGATCTGACAGGATTGGACACCACAGTGGCAAGCTATCAATACTTTATATACTTGAAAATTTGCTAAAGTATAGGTCTTATGTTAATTGTTCTTATCATAAAATCAATTAATAAATGAATGAATAAAGAAGACAAGAGGGAACTTTTGGAGGTGATGAGTATATTTATTACATAGAATGTGGTGATGGTTTTATGGATATAAACTTTCTCCCAAACTCATTCAGTTGTATGCATTAAAGATGCATTGCTTTTTATATGTCATTCATACCATAATAAGGTAGCTTGTAAAAACAGCTATCATTTTTGGAGTACTTACCTTGTGTTGGGCCCTGATATATATATATATACACACACACACACATATATATACAAACACACACATATATATGTGTATATATGTGTATATACATATATGTATATACATATATGTGTATATGTATATACATATATGTGTATATACATATATGTATATATACATATATGTATATGTCTGTATATGTGTATATATGTGTGTATATATGTATATGCACATATATATGTGTATATGTGTATATATGTGTGTGTGTGTGTGTATATATATATATATATATATATATATATACACACACATATATATATCCTATGAGGGTCACTATGAGTTAGACCCAATTCAACAGCACCTAACAACAACATATATCACACAAATATAATTTAATTATTCAAGACTCTTTCAAAGTAGCTCTATTACTAAGGACAATTGGTGCTATCAAACCCTAATAAATGTACCTCAAATCTCAGTGGAGGAACACAATGTAAGCTTGTACTACTCAGTGATGTCTGGTATCAGTCAAGTGCCTCTCCTGGGCAGCAATCAGCTAAGGATGTCTCAGAATTTGAGGTTCCTCCTAAGCTTCCTCTGAGTCTTTTGCTTCCTAGCCAACATATGGAGGAGAGAGAAGGCATGTCAAGTAGGTAGGCCATCTCTCAGCCACCTTGATCCAGAAGTTCCCCCATTACTTCTGCACACATCCTATTGGACAGAAATCAACCTCACAGTCAACCTCCTTGCAAGCTAGGAAATGTAGAGGATTATGTAGACATCACTGGGCACTAAAAGTGCCATAGCTTACCCTTAGGCAACCAAGCATCTACTTCCTTCCCTCTTGCCAAACACAGAGCACACCTACCTGTCGCCCAGAGGAAACACCCTGGAATTCCAGCTTATCTTTGCATTCGACTCAAAGGCCAGGACTTCTGGGTTGTGGCAAGTTCTCTGCATAAGTCTAGATGTGGCATTCTCTTAATCCAGCAACTTGTGAACTGGGTTGTATCAGAGCTCTCTGCACAGGTCTAGATGTGACCATCTTTTGATCCAGTAACCTGTGAACTGAAATGGGAGGGATGTGTGAGCAAAACAGCCAAGTCATCTTTCTCTGTTTTTCTGTCTCGCTTTCTCTTTCTCTTGCACACACACACACACACACACACACACACACACACACACACACACTGAACACTGCACATATGATGTAATAGCATTATGAAAACCACAATAAAAATGCTCATTTAGCAAAGGGATAAATTGAAAACACACAGCAGCCATTGACAGGTAGTCTGGCCAGGGGGATAGTGAAAGCCATGGAGGAGGCTCTTGGCTCTGCCCCTGGGGAAACTTCCTCACCCATAATTTTCTGCAGCTCCAAGCTCTTCCTTCTGAAAGGCCCCCGGTCCTTGTTCTCCTCTTGGGCAGTTATGGAGTGTTGGTGAATCACCCTTCCACAGGCCTACAGCTCACTGATAGTGGAAGAAGTTATTTTTAGTCTTGAAAGACATTTTGAATATGTCATTGTTGTTAGGTGCTGTCAAGTCGGGTCTGACTCATAGTGCCCTTATATGCAATAGAACAAAACACTCCCCAATACTGTGCCATTCCTGGCACTATGTCACTGCTTCTCTGCTACTCATAGAGTTTTTAATGGCTGATTGTTTTGGGGGAGTGGGCTTCCAAGTCCTTCTCCCAAGCCTATAGCACCTGGTACTCCTAGGAGGTCTCCCATCCAAGTACTGACCATGCCCAACCCTGCTTAACTTACAAGATCTGATGAGATCAGACACCAGGGTGGTACACCTATAAACATTTTGAGTACAGGCTTACAGAATTTGTAGCAATGTAAGTTTTTAGTCTCTTAAGAAGCTAGTAGCTCCTACAAACCATCAAATGTGTGTCCTCTCTCCTTATTCCCTTTTATTTCTGTTTATAGTGTTGTCATTTCTTTCCCGGGATCATCTCGTTCTTGAGACACCTTACCATATGCAGTCAGCTGTAGTCAACACACACAGCTTATGCTTTTTCCCCATCCCTTTTCCCTAGAGCCACAAAGCTGTTATTGTTGTTGTTAGGTGCTGCCAAGTTAAGTCCCACTCATAACGACCCTATATAGAATAGAAACAGATAGAAACACTTCCTGATTCTGTGCCAGGAACACGATCTTATATATGTTTAAGCCCATTGTTCCAAACACTGTGTCAATCCATCTGGTGGAGAGTTTTCCTCT
This sequence comes from Pedetes capensis, assembly GCA_007922755.1. NCBI lineage: Eukaryota > Metazoa > Chordata > Mammalia > Rodentia > Pedetidae > Pedetes > Pedetes capensis. The sequence continues at coordinate 18,674 of VMDO01002266.1, forward strand.
TTTTCATTGACCTGCCACTCTCCCAAACATGATGTCTTTCTCTAGGGATTGGTCTTTCCTGACTATATGTCTGAAATATGTAAGATTCAGTCTGGCCATCCTTGCTTCCAAGGAGCACTCTGGTTGCTCTTCTTCTAGGACAGATCTGTTGGTTCTTTTGGCAATTCATGGTATATTCAATAGACGTATCCAGCACCATAATTCAGACCATAATTCAATTCTTCTCCTGTGCCCAGCTACTTAGCACATAAAGCCTTCCATGTTGTCACCGTTGTTAGGATCACCCCAAGTTTTGCCACTGCAAAAAACATGGAACTTCCCCTTTCCAGCCTCTGGTAGCAGTACCCTTGACACTTATCAACTGACTATTGGGCTAATGCCACCAAGTGAAGGTTTTTGGGACAACGGCATCTATGTCCATTACCAATTTTGTTGTTAGCCAGGAAAAGTCTTGTTAGCTGCTATGACAAATATCCCTCAATCTCATTGACTTGTAAAGAGGCCTTCCTACCTAATGCAGAGTGAGGTGCTTAGGAAATGTATTATGATGTATCCGTATGCAGACTGCTTGTTTTGACAAATTTGTGTTTAATTTTTCACAACTGAGGAAATCAGAGTTTAAAAAGATGAAGTCACATATCTAGAGTCACATTGCAGAATGAGGTAGATGTAGAATTTGCGTCCAGGTCTACAGTTCTACATGTGCTTGTGCATGCAGACCTCTCCGCAGGAGAAACCTAAGAGAAATAGACTCCAGCATTTTCTCTGCATTTGCAGCAAAGAAAACCTAAAGCCTCACCATTTTCCTATAGGTTTATATCCTTTCTCTCTTTGTACTATTTCAATCGGAGGCATAGGCTTCTAGTCCTTACATAATGGTTACTTTAGGTAACCAAAAATGCAGCGGAAAGAATCCACAACTTTGGGAATAATGAGATTTTTGTCCTGGAACTTGTTTGCATAACTTTGTACAGTGAGTGCACTTAGTGGTTTGTGCCCATGTCAATATTTCTATTCTCTACCAAATGGTCTATTTATTTAACTAATGTTTTCTATTCATTTAGGAGATTTTATTACATAGCTATTCAGAATCTGGCAAGGGCATATTTTATCTTATGTTTACTTCTGTACAACATTTTCTTTGTTGTTTTTGTGTGTGTATATTTTCAGAACTGGCAGGTCAAACCAGGGGCCTCACACACGCTAGGCAAGTGTTATACCACTGAACTACACTCCCAGGCCCCTTTTTAATTTTTCTGTTTTGATTTTGCTAAATTGCTTGGGGTACTTCTGGCCTTGAACTCAAGATCCTCCTGACTCAACCTCCTGAGTTGCTGGGATCACAGGCATGCACCACTGTGCCCAGGTTCTACAAAAACTTTGACACAGTACCCACCCCTAAAGAGAATATACACACAAACCCAAATTGTCAAAAACTGTTCATTGGTCGAACATAGGCAATACTTTATTAGTTCATTGTTTATTGGATTCAGACCCTAATCCGCATCTGGTTTTATAGCCCTGTAAAACTGTTGAAAGGGTGAGATTTAGTAGATTTCAGAACATATGATATTACCTAGCAGGTACTATGTAAGACCTGTTTTGAGATATATTATAGAAGCTTTTTAAACTCATCAATTTCAGTTGCCCACATTAAAAATTAGATGTTATTTGAATTACAGATGCGTGTGTGTGTGTGTGTGTGTGTGTGTGTGTGTGTGTGTGTGTGTGGTAGTAGTAGTCAGGGAAGGGAAGGAAAGAGTAAAATTTGTAACACATTTACAGACTGAAATGTCAGAAGAATTATTCTGGTTCCAGACTAAAATGTCAGAGGATTTATTCAACTACGTAGACAGACGCTGCAAAATAAGTGTCCTTAATAGAATTTATGATTCCCATATGGAATGGAGCTTAAATAAGACCAATGCAAATAACATCATTTTAAGTATGTTCCCATTTTATGAAAACTTCATGTACAATTATGTGAAATTGTCAAACATAAATTAAGGACAAGTTGCACAGAAATCATTCCATCCACAATTTCTCCAGTAACCGTTTCCCAAGTGGCAGGCACAAACTTTCCTAAATGCTTCCCTTGCCTGCAGGGAAAGGATGCTTTTGGGTCTTTAGGTATCACTTTAAAAGGTAAAGGCAACTGGAAGCAACATGGTGCGGAAGAGTGATGGCTACAAGAAAGAGGGAATTGTTTGGATACCTGAGACCCTCGCTTTTCATGTCTCAGTCTGGGTTTTACAGAAGGACATTGCCCACTCCTCCTCAGTCCTAACGAGTGTATATATTAAGCGCTTTGAAATGTGAGTATTATGGGAAGGATCGCAGTTGCTTTAAATTATAGAAGTTGGCAAGTGCCTGGGAGAAGGAGTGGGAGGTTGTTTAAACTGAGAAAGACGGTTGCAAAACTTCGGACGACGGCATGAGCTCCAGGCTTCAAACACCCTCTCATGCTCAGACAAGCACTTGATTTTTCATCAAGCCATTTTTTGGCATTGTTTTGGAGCAGCTTGGAGTACTAAACATAGCTCTGCTTTAATTTTTTTTAATGGTTTCTAAATTCATGGGAGAACCAAAGCAGAAGAGCCTCATGTTTGGGGGAAAAGTTTGATTGCAGCAATGCCCAGACAAGGTAAGATGCCATTTTCACTATGGTCTTTCTCTTTTTCTCTCCTGTTTGGACTTCATCAAAACACTTGCTGGAAGGACTTAAGACAGATACTTGTAAAGAAATGGAGGAACTTGTAGAAAGAATGTCAACAAATGATAAATCAGAGGTTAGACAAATCTCAGCAACGGTGCTTTCTTCTACTTTCTATTCTGCTTGGCGCATGAATCTCTGTGAAATATCTCAGAATCTGTGAAAAATGCCCTTTCTCTTAGAAAATGAGTAGGAGGGTCTTTCCAATCTCCAATATGATGGACCTAGCAGTCGGCAGCGTGGTGATGGGCTAATTTATTGCCAAAGTCAGGGTATCTGTGTTTTTCTGTCCCGTTATTTGCAACTTAATTTCCGGAGCTGCGATTCTTCTGACTCAGAAAACTTTCCCATAGATTTTAACATCATTCCCAAACTTCCCTTCATCGGGCTTAGTGTGACTTATTATAAACTTGCTTTGTGGAATGTGGTTTTTAAAGTTAAATAAATCATTGGGCTTTTCCGTCTAACGATATGGGAAGATGTCACAGATATTAGACATCCGGGGAGGAAAAGAACAATTTGAACTCAAAATTCGTGCATTGCAGTCTCAGTCAGCTGGCGGTCCTGCTATCTGACTTTGACTTCTCAGTGATGCCTTATAAACAGGTAGGGAGCAGAAGCCTACGCTCATTCCTTGCTTTCCTGTGCACTGGTCAGCAGAGAAGTATCTTGTGGTTTAGGGTGGGGTTCAGGCATGTAAATGTGCAGCCCGACGTTTGTAGTTCCCCGAGAAACTCTGTGTTATCAGCCTTCCCATCTCTCTGAGGCAGAATTCCAGGTGCAAAAAACCAGTGATCCTCTGAGATCTGCAAATTCTTCCGGCAGGCTGAGATTTTTAACAGAGCCTCGCGTTCATTCCTCCACGCTCGCAGGCCGAGGTTACAAACTGTGGCTTTGATTGAGCTTGAGTGGTTTGGGACGTGTGGGTGACCTCAGTCTGCAAAATCCACTGGTATAGATAGATACATTTGCAATCTAGCCCAGCAGGCCTGGGAGAGGTGTTGAGGTGCTGTCTGCTGCCCTGGACACTGCTTGGGGGCTATGGAGGGCTCCACCTTCGCCCTGCACCAGCTGTTGCTGTTTCTGGAATGCTTTCTCCTTCAGCGTCAAATTCTACTTTCATAGGGGGGTGACGGTGGCCTCCCCTGCCCAGGGCGCTCCCGGATTAAGGTTACAGGAAGGACATTATTGTAAAAAAAAAAAAAAAAAAAAAAATGGGAAGGCAGCTCGATCGGCTCATTGCGAGGTGGTCAAGGGACAACATGTGGGACTGGGCTCCCTCGGCCCACACTTGTTAGTGGAGCACGTGACCTGTGACTGCAATCATTGTCCTGTTCTTTCTGAATCTTCCCTGCTCGCCTGCTCTCCCTCCACCTCTCTCCACGCTGGCCCACAGGACATTGCGAGAGGGAGCAGAGGGCCGGACAGGGAAGCCTATCCTGGCGCTTCCTTCCCCGCGCTTTGGGCCCGCCCCTAGGCCAGTTGGGGAAGCCCCCACCCTATCCGGACAGGGGTCTCCAGGGCCCCACCCATGACCTCATTGCAGGCAGCCAGAGAGCCGCGATGGCCAGGGCTGCATGGTGCCTGAGTGCACCCCGGGGACGGGTGTGGTTTAGAAATGCACAGTGTGGCATTACGTGGCTCCCCATCACGGGCCCCCATGGAGGCTGGCGGCATCTCTGGACGCCAGACCTGCCAGGCTCCACCCCGGAGCCCAAGGCGGCCCAGAAGAAGACAAAAACAAAAGGCGATTAGCGTTGCTAACGAAGCCCTAGGCCAGCTGACTCATCCCGGGGCGCGATCGTGGAGGACTCGTAATGGAACCTGGACAGTGCCCTGGAAAGGACAGGTCAGGGCTGTCCCCAAAAGGCTGCTGAGAGAGAGGCCCAATGTGACCTAATCGCGCATCCTTGCGCAGAGAGGCTGGGGAGAGAGGCGGCCTCTGGCAGGGACGGGAGGAGGAGAGTGTTAACTACTAAACTGCCGGAAGGGTGGTGGCCACTGTCAGACTGGCTTTGGGTTTGAGCCCTGCTTAGCCCAGGTGGTAGGCGACAGGTGCAGGCCCCAGATGGGCAGACAGGACCTGCCAAGCTGGGTTCAGGGATCAGCGGTGGAGGGGCCAGGAAAGAGACACTGCCTTAGTGCACTCAGCCTTCGTGGATGGTCCACTCTGTGCCAAACGCTCTGGAGAGGCTCTTTGAACAGAGTTCTTGACAAAGACAGACCAGACATTAAAGGCAGCAGAGAAAACACGAAGAACACCAAGAAATACCTTGTAAGTCAGCCTGCTGAAATCAAAGCAAGCTTCTTGAAGATTTGCCTTTGACCTAGACCTTGCAAGCCCATCCACTTCCAGGAGAGAGCCAAGGAAGGCAGGAGTGGATCCAGGGAAAGGCTGGCCTGCAAGGGCACAGAGGTGGAAGGATGACAGTTGCTCCCATAGACCAAGGAGTGTGGGCGTGGCGGGGCACTGTTTCCCAAAGTGAGTGCTGAGGCACACTGGTTTCATGGGTTATCAAGAAGAGGATAATCCAAAGCATCTGCCGAGAGTACTGGGCAGGTCAAAGCTGCGCATCACCGTGGCCAGAGCTCTGCCTCCGGATTCACAAATGTCTGGCTTTAAATCCCACCTGGCCACCCTTATCTGTCAGATGAACCTGGGCCCGTCCAAGCATCTGTTTCTTCATCAGTTAGATGAGAATAGCAAACATATTCTTCTTCTAGGGATTAGAGACTCCATGGAAGGGCCTGCTGTCAAAATGCCTGACATAGGAGCTTGCTGAACATCAGGTCTGCCTAGCTAATAAAGCACTGGTTTCTTTTTAGTAGCCTAGCTACTAAAGCACTGTTGTGGGGCGGATGCCTCCTGGTCCGGCCTGGAAGTTCGGTCCGGCGGTGCTCTCCCTCCACCTGGACCCTCGGGTGAGGAACGTGGACTCCTGCGGCCCTCGGGACGCCAGCGGAGATGGGAGAAAGGAAAAGCCTCGGGCACTTTTGCCTTCCAAGGGCAAACACCCGTGTTGGTGGTCTCAGTGATCATGAGGAGAGAGTTCTTGCTTTGGCGGTGATCAGATGGAGAGTGGGTTCTTTCCTTGTTGATAGTGGTGGCAGAAGAGTGTTCTTTCCTCACCAAAGGTCCAGGTGAGAGAGTGGGAAAGCTGTTTCCTCATCAGTGGTCCAGGTGAGAATGGGGTCTTTCCTTGTTGGTGGTCGAAGGTCCGGGCAAAAAAGGATTGAGCTGCCTCAGTGCAGCCCCTTATATAGCTCACCCACAGAATGGCCTGAGCCAATCAGCTTTGAGTCCAATTGTCCAATCAGGTTTGGGGGATTTGTGAAGGATTTTGTACAAATATCCAACCAAATTACCTTCATTTTCCCTAGATTTAGGCAGTTTTCCCCGTTTGGGGGTTTTTGCCAATTTCCTCCCAATTTCTCCCTACACACTGCTTTCTTTGCAGCCGGACTTCTCACTTGCTTTAGCTGGTTAATATGTCCTCTGACTCTCCATGAGTGAATCACTAGAATCTAATCTTTTCCAAGTTCACTTGCCCAGGAAACCATATATTCCCCCCATGGAGTATCACGGAGACTGTGGATACGTGCTGGAAAACAGGGAAATTGAAATGGCTCAGTGAGTTGGGGCCAAATATCCTTAAAGAACACAGAGTTTCCCAAGGTGTAATTGACATGTACCAGTCTTCATCAACCACTTCAAAGTTAGATGTCGTGCTCCTAAACTCTGGAAGCCCAGCACCTGGGATTCTCATAACTAACCACATATATTTTTCAAAAAACATGTTCAAGTTTGAGATGGAAGGGAAAAGGGACAGGAGGGAGCATTTTTATCAGTAATTTCACATTTAAAAAGTCAGGCTTTGCCTACAGTGTGAGGGCATACTGTGTAGAAGGCAGTGCAAAACTGAGATGCTAGAAGTCATGATCACATGTTCAAGTTTCTGGACATACGTGGGGAAAGTAAAATGTGCTTTCAATATCTGAAATGCAACGCTAAGTAATTAGAAAGTAAATGATAATTTAAAGAAGAGGCTCCAATAATCAGAACAATCAGTCATATTCTTTGACATCTGCCATGTACAAGGAACTGTACTAAGTCCTTCACCATAGGATTAGCCCATCTGTATCTTAACAACCAGGGTACAAGGTAAGAAAGAGAGAGTCATTCCTCAGATGAGCAAACTGAGGACCAGAGAAACTCAGTAACCTGCCTGGCCTCATTTAGAAGCTACATGGCAAACTCAGGTCTCAAACAGGTCCTGCTGACCCTCTGTACCCCTCACCAGGACGACTCCTCAGAGGGGTAACATGCTACCTGGCCTTGAGGGATGGGTAAGGATTGGTGGGAGGGGCATTGCAGGCAGGGAGGAGAATATTAGTAAATTTCAAGTAAAGAATAGTGCGAGGATTGGCAGGAGAGCTGCCCTGGCAGAGCAAAGTGCGAGGCCCAGATTGCAGAGAGCGAGGATGACCTGCCGAGGCTTTGTTGGAATCACAGAAGGCCCTGGATGCCAAACCACAAGGTTTGGAATTTTGTCATGGAATTATCATTAAAGGTTTGTAAACAAGAAAGCAGCATGCTGACAATAGTGATTTAAGATGATTAATTCGAGCACAGCAGGGGCAGGGACTAAATTCCATGTAGGAGGCTGGATGTGTCCAAGCAAGAGACAGCAGCAGCTGGGGCCGGCGCAGCAATTAAAGGAAGAAGGAGGACACTGGGCCCAAGCCGAGTGGCCTTGACCATCACAATGGTCTTAAAACAGCAACCCTGAGGGCCTCGCTAAATCCAGATTCCACGTGGGCCTCAATTTCAATGCTGTAAAATGGGAGGGGGTGGTGAAGGGGGGTGTGGGGAGCAGGAGGGGCTGATTAATCCTGAAGGGATGGTCCAGCTCCTAAACTGTGTGAAGATAACATTCTTAACTCTTTTATGGAAAACATTAACTGGATATTTCCTTATTCTGTCCCTGGGTTCCAGCCTTCTCCCTCCTATCAGGCAGGCAAATTTCCAAACAACTTTAGGCTCTACCAAAGTTTTATGAGTTTATAGCTAGAGTAATTACATAATAATGGTATTGGCATGCAACAGCTGGGGAGGGTACATTTTAATACATTCCATCCAGGAGAAACTTCTGTCCATCTTCCTGGCTGTCTGCCCTGTACAAAATTCAGTTGTCCATCTCTCATCTCTCATGACAGAACTCTTACTGCCGCTTGTCGCATGTCAGAATCTGGTAGCATTTTGAATGATAGTTATTCGCGTGACTGTCTTATGACTTCTTGTGGCTTCCAAATGGATGATAAGCTTGCAGAAAGCAGGAGTCATCCTTACATTCTCTAATGCCTTATAACAGTGGCAGGTCTGAATCTTAATTTGCAAACACAGATCTACAAAAAAATACCACGTTCCTATATTTTCTTTAATTCAACTTAAATCTGATTTTAAGGTTCCATGCCAACAGGAACTTTAGTTTTAGAAATTATCGGTGCTCCTAACTCCACCCTTTCCAATACCAGGGTCAGGCAAAGATCCCAGGCAAAGATTCTATCAGTTTCATCCACTCTTATGTATTGCCTGACCCTTCAATGTGGATTCTGGTTTCAAACCCTGGCTGGGGACCGGGAATCACTACGAAGGCTTGGAACCTGGTGTCTGAGCAGTACTGGCAGCCCTGCCTTCTGGGGTCTGGCTGGCCATGCAGGATGAACCTGTCTACTTCTCACAGATGCTCCAACCTCCAGCCTTTCCAGGTCCAGGAAAATTTCCCATCAAAGGTCCCCTATAGAAAGTATAAGCAAAACTATTCATTTTAAAGTTTCTGGTTTTATGTTGAGGTCTTTTATCCATTTCAAGTTAACTCTTGTGCATACTGAGAGTTTTCAAGTCAGTTTTCATTTTTCTGCAAGCAGATATCCTTGTTTCCCAGCACCATTTATTGAAAAGGATATCCTTTTTCCAATTTACCTGCTTTGCTCCTTTGTCAAAAATCAAGTGGCTATAGATATGTTGATGTATCTCTGGAATTTCTATTCTGTTTCACTGGTCTTTAGGCCTACTTTTGTGCCAGTACCAAGCTATTTTTGCTATTACAGCCCTGTAGTATAGATTAAAGTCAGGGATTGTGATTCTACCTGCACTAGTTTTACAGCTTAAGAGTGTTTTGGCTATATGTGGTCTTCTGTGATTCCATATGAATTTTTGGATCATTTTTTCTACTTCTGTAAAGTCTGTCATTGGGATTTTAATGGGGATTGAATTAAATCTATAGATTGCTTTTGGTAGCCATTTTTACTATATTGATTCTCCCAAACCAGGAACAGGGAAGGTCCTTACACTTTTTGGTATCCTCTGATTTCTTTCTTTAATGTTTTAACATTTTCCCTTGTAGAGGTCTGTAGGGTCTTTGGTTAGATTGATTCCAAAGTATTTAATTTTCTGATAAGCTATTGTGAAAGGGATTATATCTGTATTTTTATTCTCTTCCTGCTTACAGTTGGTGTAAGGAAGGCTTTTAATTTTTGTGTGTTAATTTTATATCCTGCCACTTTGTTAAGGAGTTAATTAGTCCTAAAAGTTTTCTAGATGAGGTCTTGGGGTCCTTTAGGTAAAGTATCATGCCATTTGCAAATAAGGATAATTTGACCTCTTCATTGCCTATCTGTATCCTTTTGATATCTTCCCCCAAGATCTATAAAACAAATAACAACAAATGCTGGGAAGGCTGTGGAGAAAAGGAAACCCTCTTACACTGCAGGTGGAACTGTAAATTGGTTCAACCACTTTGGAAATCAGTATGGAGGTACCTTAGAAAACTAAAAATAGATCTGCCATATGACCCAGCTATAAAACTATTTGATATATATCCAAAGGGAGATGAGTCACCATACCACAGAGACACCTGCATCTCCATGTTCAGTGCAGCACTTTTCACAATAGTAAAGATATGAAATCAACTGAAGTGCCCATCAACAGAAGAATGGATAAAAAATTATGGTATGTATACACAGTGTAATACTCTCAGCAATCAAAAAAAAATGAAATAATGTCATTTGCAGCAAAATGGATGGAATTGGAGAAAATTATCTTGAGTGAATGAACACAAGTTGAAAAAGAGAAATACCACATGTTCTCACTCATATGTGAAAGCTGAATCAAATTTAAAAGAAGGAAAAAATCCTATATAGAAATTGGAGCATAATAAAAAGCTGAAGTTAACTTAGCAGAGAAGGGACAATTTAAGGAATGGAAAGGAGGAGGAAAGGATCTAGCAAAAGGAAGCAATGATGGGAGAAGGCAGGAGGGGGAAGAGGGACAAGGAGAAGTGAGGAATGTGAGAGAGGTCGACCTCAAGGTAAACAGCCCAACTTTAATAGTTCAGAAAATAAATATAATAATACCAACAATACCAAAGGATGGTAATAATACAAACGGGCTAGATTATTCTTGTAATACTGCTGACAATGTAAAAATACAGATCACTACAGAAAAAAGTTTGGAATCAAATCATAATTGGGATGCAAGGGTATATAGAAAAATATTCCCACAAAAAGACATGCAAGTAGACAGGAGGCCATTGGTGGGGGGTGGGAGAGAGGGGAGGAGGAGCACAAGAGGGTAAGGGGGAAGTCATCTGTGTAATGTACAATGAAAGGCATATATGGAAATGTCACAATGAAATACATGTAAGAATGAAACACATTAAGTTGTACGTTAAAAATTTCCAATAAAAAAAAGAAAAGAAAATACAAGCAAAACCGAAAGAGGGACTGGAATCACTGGGGGGAGCAGACTTTGGGGAAGGGGAAGGGGAGGGCAAATAAAGTGGAGGGCCAAAGCGATAGAGGATTACCTCAAAATATGTGATGCAACGGTATGAATATATGAGAATTCTGGTTCTGTAAAATATGTAAGTTGATGAATGTCTAAGAAAAAGTGATGTAATAATTGCATAATGATATAGTAAAAGTCTTAATACTCTCTACCCCACCAACATTTATAAATAAATAAGTAAAAAAAAAAACAAAGAAACAAACCCTATATTCCCCCTCTCCAGACTATATTTGAGGTTAGGACTTTCTGAAAAGAAAGGAAGAAGTATTATTTCCATGACACTTCTCCTTCCTGCTCTGCAGGAAATACAAAGGGCTAGGCAACATTTGGAAATAAGTTGAAAGTGAAGAATAATACACAAATTAACATTTCAGTAAGTGATTCTGTCACACACTTACTAGGCACTTAATCATCATCAGTGAAATATGAGCACCACTAGATGATGAAATGACTTCTTTAGAGTTATATAGTTTGCCACCAAGAGATGTTTATTATGATCAGATTAATAGTGTCCTTTGATTTGTAGTTGTTAGGCGCCATGGAGTTGGGTCCGACTCGTAGTGACCCTACATACAATAGAATGAAACACTCCCTGACACTGTGCCATGCCCAGCACTATGTCAGTGCTTCGTTGCTATTCATAGGGTTTTCAATGGCTGGTTGTTTTTTCAGATTGTTTCTGGAGTGGGTTGCCAGGTCCTTCTCCTATTTTCATGGTGCTGGGGATTGAATTCAAGGCCTCAGAGAGTTCATAGCAAGCGTTCTAACAACTGAGGTAAACCCCAGCCATATCCTTTGACTTAGCACCTACTGTCTCATTACTGCCTAGGTACTGTCTCCGTGAGCACGGTTTTTAGACCAGGAGAGGTGAGTTGTTATCTAATGACCTTCAAGTAGTAAGAGATGGATCAGCCATTAGAACTCATGTTATGCCTGTCTCCAAAACCTACACCCTTTCCATGCAGCCACATAGAATCTCAGAAAGGATTACTGATTTACTGGTTATCTTTACCAGTTCAGAGCTCTGCTCTTGGCTAATCCTTCAGTAACCATTTTTAATTAAACATTTTAAATAGAATTTTTTCACTGTAAACATACTGTGATTCTACCTGTAATAAGTTTAAAGAATGGTTTATTATCCTATCTCATAACTAATGTGCAAAGGGGTGGGGTGGGAGATTCAATGCTATTTGAGAGAGTTGTTGTTGTTAGGTGCCGTCGAGTGGAGTCCGACTCATAGCGACCCTATGTACAGCAGATCGAAACACTTCCCGATTCTGTGCCAGGCAAACGATCTTATTTATGTTTAAGCCCATTGTTGCAGACACTGTGTCAATCCATCTGGTGGAGGGTTTTCCTCTTTTGTGTTGACCTGCCACTCTCCCAAACATGATGTCCTTCTCCAGGGATTGATCTCTCCTGACTACATACCCGAAATATGTAAGACGCAGTTTGGCCATTCTTGCTCCCATCAAGGTAAAGGATTGTGGCCAAGGTCACAGAGTTGGGGGAGCTCAAACTCCAATCTATGTTTGTCTGTTCTCTACCTCTAAACCAAGAGAAGGAAGTTAGTCCAAAATGATGGAAGTCTAATTATACAATGCCTGCGATCCTACCACTGTAGCACCAATGCTGTCAGATCTCGGAAGCTAAGCAGGGTCGGGCCTGGTTAATACTTGGATGGGAGACTGCCTGGGAACACCAGGTGCTGTAGGCTTGGGAGAAGGACTCAGAAACCCACTCCCAAAAGTCAATCAGCCATTGAAAACCCTATGAATAGCAGAGAGTCACTGACAATACTGTTTTGTCTACTGTACGTAGGCTCCTTATGAGTTGGACACCGGCTTGATGCCACCTAACAACAGTTATATATTGGCATCAAGTATTTGCAGTTTTAGAACCTTCATGTTCTATCATGTAAAAACAGATGTAATGTAATACAGTTGTCCTAAAATGCATGCTAACATATTCTTGGGCAAGATTTGAGGGCTGCCATTAAAAGACCAGTGGTTTCGCTAGTGGCTAACCTCTTCCAAACACCTTATTCTCTTAAGTTGGTAAGTAATTTATTTCAGCTTCTTTTTTGCAACATTATTTAGAAAAGGATTTTTGTGAAGTCTTGTTATGCCATTCTGCTCTAAAATCTAACTTGACATCACTAAACTCTTAATTGAGGGATTCTTTGAATGTATCAGGATCATCAACCTGTATACCATAGTGTCTGTTAACCTCTAGGATCATTGACATTTCCTCATTTCCTCCACAGTGAAGAGCATGAACCTTGCTGTGGGGTTGGGGGATGCTGTGATTTGAATATGGAAACATGACACCTGGTGCCACCACACTGGGAGATGGAACCTGCCAGGAGGCATTTTGGTCATGTGGGGTCTGCCTTCCTGGACAGATTACTGCCCACTGTCAAGGAACTTGATGTGGTGATTTCTCTTATGTGCATGGTCTCTTGCCCTTTTGCCTTCTGTCACGAGATGACACAGCACAAAGGCCCGTGCCAGACGTGGGCCCCTTGACCCCAGGTTTCTCAGCCTCCAGAACTATAAGAAGCAAATCCTCCTTCTTTGTACATTGCCCGTTATTCATTGTTATGGGAACACAAAGCAGATTAAAAGCCTTTAGAACTCTGCCTCCTGACAACCTCCCTGGTGTACCTTCACACCTTTCTCTCTCCCCCATACTCCCATTCCTATGCATACCGAACTCCTCAGTTTGATGGGGGGCAATCTCTCTTCTTTGTATGACATAGGTCTAAAGAATCTAAACCATATCTGTGGTTAGCAAGAAAGTACGTAGAGATCGATCAGTAATCTCTAAGGGAAACTTGGATATTTTCCATGGTTGTTCCTAACTACCACTCTGGATACTATCTGTTAAATTTTATGTATTCCTAACTACCACTCTGGATACTATCTGTTAAATTTTATGACTTAAGTACCCTATTTTTATTAATGTTAAATTTGCACCAGCTTTGCCAGTGAGCCCACCTCATAAAACGCTCACTTGGCACATTCAAATTATTTCTTAAACTTGGTTACATCAAAGCTAGTTTTCACCCATGCTATGAGGTGGGGGGGCTGTGTTTTGTCTTAGTCAATTTAAAAAAAAATGAATAATCTGGAATTATGATCTTTTTGTATGCCAGCTTCAACCCTAACTCTTTCCTGGCCATGTGATGCTGGGAAGTCCTCTGAGCCTCTGTTTGTTCATCCTCAAAAACTAGAATAATATATACTTACTCCACTGGACTCACTGGAAGTATTAAGTGAGATATTATATAAGAAACAGTATGTAGACTAGAAGGTAAAATATGAGTGCTAGTTACCGTTAGCAGCCAGATCCTTTTGGCTGGCCAGCTAGTCTTCCCCTAGCCTGTTTGTTATGGTAGATTTCTTCTCTCTGGAAAAACTGCCACCTAGATTGTGATTAAAAACAAAAGTACAAGCAAGAGGAATGCAAACATGCCAGGAACGCAGGGAACCCACTTGCATGTGAGTGCAAACATGCCCAGGAAGAGAATTTTAGCCAAGATGAAAATATTTCCATGATGTTGTCTAAGCAGAGTCACAAGCAAAACCCAGCCTGGCTCAGCCTGATTTGTTTTGATCACACTCTTGTCCCCTGATCTGGGGTTTTACTTCCCACAGTGTCACAGCAGTCCACCCACATTATCCGGTCATCCATGACTTGAAAATATTACATAGAGAATTCCAGCAATAGGTAATTCCTAAATTTCAAATGTATACTGTTCAGACAAGTGCGGTGCAATCTCACACTACCCTGCTCTGTCCTGCCTGGGACGTAAATTTTCTTTGTCCAGTGAATCCGGGTTGTTCATCTACCCACCTGTTCATCACTTTTTGGCCAGATGACCGGTCATGGTATTACAGTGTATATGGTCAAGTAACCTTTATTTTACTTAACACCCATCCCAAAGTGCAAAACTTGATTGCGGAGTACAAGATGTGATCCAAACATATGGGGAATGTTTAAATTTTAAAAATGTATTCCGGGGGGCGGGGGGAGATAAGAATGACTAGAAATTGCATGTAATTGTTCTAATAAGATAAAAACAAAGACCACTATAAGAAAAGTTTCTATCTTAAACAGAACTGGAACCCAAGGACATATAGAAAAATACTACTGAGTAAAAGATAGAGAAGACTTAGATGGGAAACTTAGATGGGAAATGTGGGAGGGGAGGAAGCATAGGGGAGGGTAAGGGGTAACCTATATGAATAATGTTTATTAAAATGCATATATGGAAATGTCACAATGAAAAGCATGTCAAATGAATCACATTAAGATGTACATTAAAAATTTCTAATAAAAAAATGTATTCCAGTAATTTACACATTGCCTTTAATCCACCTCGAAATCCTCCCCCTGACTTCAAACACACACATGTCAAGGAAGAGAATTTTAGCCAAGGTGAAAATATTTCCATGATGTTGTCTAAGCAGAGTGACAAGCAAAACCCAGCCTGGCTCAGCCCTGTCCCTGCCACTTTCTGAAACAGTTCTAGAAGTCCTCTCATGTCTTCAGTTCATCCTCCATCATGACAAGGCTCCATGTCAAATCAAAATATCATGGTATGCCCCTATCCACCTTGTTCACTATGCAACTTCTGGCTTTTCTTCAAAGTCAAAATAACCATGAAAGGTGAATATTTTGAATTGATTCAGGACTTTGAGGAAGCCATGCCAGCACAATTAAATATACTCACCAATGTGAAGGGAACAATGAGGTAGGTGTGTTTGAAGATGGGCAATATTTTGAGGGGGATTAATGGCAATGCGTCTATTACTATAATACATTTTTAATAAACATTAACCATATCTTTAGATCATACCTCGTATTACTGTAATCATTCTATTTCATTACTTATTGTTAATGTTCCTAAAAAATTAAGCTTTATCATAGGTATGGATGTCTAGGAAAAAACATAATATAGAGAAAAGGTAATACTATCTAAGGTCACAGGCATCCACTGGAGATCGTAGAATGTGACCCCATAGATAAGGGGGCACTATACTGTCCAATGTTTGCCTTAAATGTTTGGTTTTGGATGATTTGTGCTTGCCATTTGCTCACATAGGCTGGGGTTAAGCTCAGTTTGTGCAGTGCTGCTCTGCACTCTCTGAGGGCCCAGGTTCGAGCCCCAGCACCACAACAATGGGAGTAGGATGTGGCAACCCACTCTCAAAGCAACCTGAAATAATCAGCCATTGAAAACCCTATGAGGGTCCCTGTGTGTCAGACCCTACTCAATGGCACCTAACAACAACAACAACAACAAATGCTTTTCCCACAGGATCACTATAAGTAGGACCTGACTGGATGCCACTTAACAACAGCATGTTTTCCCATTCTTCTTGCTCCTTCCAGCCATCGCCTTCCAAAGTCCATTCCCCTGTCTTCACGCCCTTCATGCCCTCCTCTCTGCACCTCTTCCTCTAATCTAAATTCTTTTTCTTTGTCCATGTTTATGCTTTATTTTCTGTAGCCTATATGCCCCGAGATAACTGCTGTCCCTAGCATAATGCCTGGTACTTAGCAGAAGCTCCACAAATACCAGTTGGCTCCTTCTGTGCTTGATTGGAGGTGAATTGCAAGAAATCTGAAAAATGAAGCTGTTTAAATGGAAACAGAAAATCAAAGCCATGAAGAGAAGGGGGAATAAAATATGTGAATCACAAGGACCCAGCTGGTTACTATGATTTAAGCGTGAAATTTCACTTCCTGGCAGCCAAACCAGAGTCTTTTCAGACATAAAGTGACCCATGTAGTCTCTGGCATGCTCAAGGTGAAGGGGCAAAGGAGAGGAAATGAATTCCCTTCCTTTTGCCTAGACCCGGATCCTGCCTTGGAACACATTTTCCCCCCACATTTCTCGGTTTTATTTTCAGCAATCCAGTAATCTCTCCCTGTACATCAAGTGCTGTATTGTTTTAAAACCTCACTCAAATTCTCTTTAGAATGTCGTTTTGTACGGTAAAGAATGGAAGTCTTATAATGAAGGCAATTTATAGTTGAAGCTGTTGCTATGGTATCACTAAAGGAGACCTGTAATTCTTGGTTAATTAAACATTTACTGAATGCATGTTGGAGGTATGGCTGGGTGGCCTATGGAAGGAAAGGAAAGTTCTGAATTATTTCCCATTTTCCCCTAGAAGTGCCCATTTCCTTGCCCCATACTCTCTCCTGTTATTTTCGACTTCCCTCTGAGACTGATTTCAGGTTTTGAGTCTCTCCCTCCAGTAGGACTTCCAACGTCATTTTCCAAGCTTTAGCGTTAATTGCTTAGTGTTTTAATCCCAAAAAGTGGCAAAGTATAGGTTGGCCCTGAAACTAGACTAGAAAATAGAAACGAGGCTCATAGAAACCAGGCTAGCTCAGGGATGCAGGGGGACCCCAGCTCTGTTATTTTCCAGCTGTGCTGTGCCATTAGTCAGTCAACATCTCACCTCCATCTCCTCATTGTAAAAAATTGAGGATGTTAGTACCTGTCTCATTAGAGTCACTCTGGAAATTAAATGAAATAATATGGTGCTCCATAAATCAAGGGGCCACAGGTAAGCTCAGTTGGTAGAGTGCTGCTCTGTGCTCTCTAAGGCCCTGGATTCAGGCCCCACCACCACAAAAATGGGAAAATGATGTGGCAATCCATTCCCAAAGCAATCCTGAAACAGTCAGTCATCAAAAACCCTATGGATAGCAGAGAAACACTGACATAGTGCCAGGCATGGCACAGTCTTGGGGAGTGTTTCGCTATGAGTCAGACCGACTCAATGGCACTAACACACCCACACAAACTATACATCATAGCTAATATTAAAATTCTTGTTTCTACTATGGGAATGAAATAGAAGAGAAACTATTAGATTGCAAGTGTTGATTGAATCACAGAGCATCAGGTTTTCTTTTCTCTCTTCCTCTCTTCCCTCCCCCTTTCTTTCCTTCTTTTTTCCTTCCTTCCTCCTTTTTTTCTCCCTCTAAAGCCATCCAGTGTGAACATGCATTTGATAAGCTTTCTAACTGAAGGAAAAGTACAGATTTCTTTTATAACACCATAGCAACAGCTTCAAATGTAAATTGCCTAAATTATAAGATATCCATCCCTTACTAGACAAAACAACATTCTGAACATGATTTGAGTGACAGGCTAAGATTCAGAAGTGCTTGGGAAGGGGAAGGAAGAGGGTGACAAGATCATACAAATGCAGGAAGTGGAAATCTCAGTCATAGCTCTCAGTCCTGGTTGCACCTCAATGATCAACAAGGGAGCCTGGCAAAACCCCAAACCCAGGCTGCACCCTGGAACATTACATCAGACCCTCCAGGGGTGGAACTCAGGTATATGTGATTTTTTAAAGCTCCCCAGGTGATTCTGATGTGTAGCCAAAGTGGAGACCCACTGTCTTACGGGAAGTGACAGCATAAGTTGTGGAAAACTGCACATTTCCAAGGTGGTATGTGGTACACAGAGTGGGAGACGTCCATAACTTTCTGGATTCTGCATAGGCCTTTCAGGAAATTTAAAGAAATAGAAGTCAACCTGTGAAAGGAAGGAGAGAGTGGCTAGGAAAGATCTTCAGCAAGTGTCCCAGTCCTTCAACAAACATGGTGGAACCCAAAAGGGAAGAGAGGGAAGACAGTTTGATAAATTAGCCAAAACTATTTTTTTAACATGGGAGACCTAAGCAACACTGGCCTCGACATGCCAGTCAGCTTGTCATGCTGTGGAGACTTCTATATTGCTGTGATGCTGAAAGATTTGTCCCTGGTATTTCAGATACCAGCAGAACCATCCATGGTGAACCAGTTTTAGCTGAACTTCCAGATTAAGACAGACTAGGGAGAAGGACCTGGCAGCCCACTCCCCAAATAATTTGCCATTAATAACTATATGAATAGCAGAGAAACACTGTCAAATACAGTGCTGGAAAATGAGCCCCCCCCTCCCAGGCTGGAAGGCATTCAAGAAATGACTGGGAAGAGATTTCTCCTCAAAGTACAGTCAATCTTAATGATGGGAATGGACTAACACCTCTTGGATCTCTTTTTGCTGGTGTAACATGACTCAAAATGAGAAGAAACACAGTGGCTGCAACAATGGGCTCAGCCATAAAAGGATCATGTGCATGGCACAGTGTATGATAGTGTTTCATAATAGGATCATTATAAGTCAGATTCAACTCAATAGCACCTAACAACAAGCACCTTTGAGCCAAAATGAGTCCAACTATATCTTATAAGTTTGCAATTTTAATTTTAGAAAATGGTGAAAAAATTCTTGTTTTGATCCAGTAGATTCATCAAATGGTCTTCACCACATGGATCCCTGTTTCTCTCCTCTGTACATATTTCACTTTAATTGCCATTTATTAAATTTCCCCCTGTCAAATATGTTACTTGATTACCTCTCCTCATCCTCACAAAAATCCTGTGAAGTGGCTGCCTCTGATTTTACAGACAAGGAAATTTTCCACATAAGTGAGATTCAGAGAAGTGCAGGAATCTGCCTAAATCAGAACGTGGCAACAGCAGGACTCAAGCCTGGGTCTGTATGACCACAAAGCCCACAGTCTTTTTACACTGCCATTCTGCGTGGAAAGCACAAATTCAGTCCTTGGAGCATGCTTCCTTCATCACATGTGAAATGACAAAAGTCATGCCCTAGAAGATATGTCCAATACCAGTGCCTCCAAATGAAATGAATGGAAGGTGAAGATGTATCCAAGGCTGCAGCTACACCATTGGGTTGTAGACTAACTTGGGCAAGGTCCAGATTATTTCAAAGAAGAGGTGGGAGGGCAGAAGGGTTTTGCCATCATTGACACAGATGTCCAGGAAGGTGGTAGAGGAGCAGCCGGAATGGAGATTCCCCATTACTGGCACTAAGTGGAAAAGACAACTTCTTGAGCTCTGGGTGTCTGGGGTTTAGATAGGAATGACCCCTCTCAGCGCCTTTGTCTTCTCCATCTTCCCACCCCGCCCTCCTCCCCAAACAATAGTCCTTGCTGACTTCTGCCTGCCAAATCATCTGTATGTGCCAGCTCATGTGGCCATCATCTCTTGCTGAAACTGAATTGTCACATCCCTTGATTACTCTAAAAACTGGTTGGTGACTGTATGCAAGCAATATTTTCCTCTTAATATATCCAGGTGTATATGAGACAGAGGGCTCCTTTGATTTCTGGAATATTAGCTTAGAAGAGAATAAAATCTAATAAAAATCTAAGATTAGCTCCAAATAGCCGCATAATCTGTGTCAGTGAGATGATTTCCATTTGTTCTGCAGACTGCAGATATTATTAGTAGCTATCCTTTGCAAGAAGAGAGAGGAATGAGCAAAATATCACTTCCTTTCCAATGAACAAAAACCCAAATTCTAGAAATTGCTGATGCAATGTCTCTTTTAAAAGAGTCAGTGACATTTTATGTTGCCTTTTTAAAAAAATATTTTAATACTATTTTTAAATGACTTGCAAGTTCATTCTAGGACAAATTTAGACTCTTTGAAAATGAAGTTGGATAAGACTACAACAGACTGTTTAGTTTGGACAGAAAAATTGCCAAGATGCCCATAAGAGGGAGGATTGGCCAAGTATTTCTTTTTGAGCTCATGTTTTCAGATTTTCTTCAAAAGTTATTCTAACAAAAATTTGAGAGGAGCCATGTAATACACCCACAAAATAAAACCATCTCAGATAGAGCTTGTGGCTTAGACCAACCTGGCCAAGGGAGTTTGTGGGGATTTGGCCAGTGCTGCTGTCTATGATGTACCTAACTAATTAGAAACATCATCAGAAGAAAAGCAAGGTGAGCGTTTTCTGAGGGCTTGTCATGGGTCTGACTTCTACTCTCAGTCCTAACTAGGTACTAGACAAGCCTCTCCCAGGATGCTCCCTGTTACCCCCTTGAAGTTGATGTTATTCTCACTTTACAAAAAAAAAAAAAAAAAAAAAAAAAAGCAGCTGAAGATGAAATAACCAAGCAATGTGGCAGTCTATGCTGTGAGATCTGTGGAGCCAAGATAGACACTCTATTTGTCCAAAATGTGTTTGAATGAAGGAATGAACCTCAGAAGGTAACATAAAAGCATGAGTTTGTACAATGAATCTAAAAGCCCTGGTCTGTTCCAACCCTTGGAAACTGGAAATGGATCTTTCATGTGAAACTAAAGCTTCCATAACACACATCATGGTATTCATGGGTCCAACAAGAGGCACCATGGCCTCCTGCACAGCTGATTCTGGAAGGAAATTTTGTGGAAAGCTGCTGTGCCCACTTAATCTTCATCAAAACCCATTTTCTAACTAGGGAGCATGAGGCTAAGTGGTCTGAGACCTCACAGGAGAGAAGAATGGACAGGCTTTTGAAGGACTGAAAGAACCCACATGGATAGTGAAGAATATGGAAGGAAAGACTTGCCCAAGGAGTCCTTGGTGAAGGCCAAGTAGCCATGTTCGGTTGGAGTGGAACATTCTGGAAGGAAAGAAGTGAGATAAAAGTTTGTTGTTGTTGTTGTTGTTAGGTGCCGTCAAGTCGGTATCCAACTCATAGCGACCCTCATAGGGTTTTCAATGGCAGACTGTTTCAGGATTGCCTTGGGAGTGGACTGCCAGGTCCCTCTCCCATTTTTGTGGTGCTGGAAATGGAACTCTGGACCTCAGAGACTGCAATGCAGTGCTCTACCAACTGAGCTAAATCCCAGCCCCCAAGATAAAAGTTAGAGAAAGGTTAGATAAAGTGTTCACATTGTGAAGAGATGAAAATATGGGAGAGGTAATTCTGGCTTTGTTCTGAAGAAAATGGAAAGCCATCAAAGACTTCAGAGAGAGGGAGAGACACATGGGAAACAGAGTTCAGGGCACTTAAGCTTCTGGGGTGTGGGGGAGGGTGGGATGGAAAGGCCAGATGGGGCCTTCCCTCTGAATTCCACGGTCCTCTGAAGGTCAGGGCTCTTGTGAGGCTCTGTGTGCCATCTGAATTCTGTTGCTCTCTTTCCTGGGGGCCCAAAATCTGCACAGATGAAGCAGCATATTTGGGCTGCCTGTGCCCTGCCTAATGTAGTGCATGATGAGTGGCCTAAATCCCTGCGGCCTTTGATGTGGAAATGTCATAAGGACATTGAGTGGATTCCAGGAAGCCTTCCAGGGGAGAACACGTGATAAAGGAGGCCCTGTGCTACACAGTGAGGACCTCAGGAATCAGAGACAGTGATGAGGGGGAAAACAGTGGGGGGGAATGAGATTATTTTTCCCCCTGTGCTCTAGGACATAAATTTAAATTCTGGGCCCTAAAGCAGAGATAGCCATATGTGACGTGTTCACTTGAATGCTGCTAATACTTAATGAATGATTTTCTGTAGACAGGATGCCTCACTCCAACCCTACTCACACATGCACATGAGCTCCCAGCTGGATTCTGGTTGTTTTCAGAGCAATCTGCTGAGATCAATACATTGGGAATATCCTATCCAAGGCTTGCTTTTGGGAGAAGAGGGTTCATGCTGCTTATAGGTTGTAAAAATTGATGAAGGCTATGTTGCTTGGAATTAGAACTGAACCTGAGTTCATTTGTTAGCCACATGACCTTAGGCAACTTTGTTCATCCCAGAACAGTAACAGAAACATGATGATCCAAAGAAATAAGAGATACGACAGCATCTTACTCAAAGCAAGGAGGTGGTCATAAATCAAGGAAGAGAAAGCCAGGCAGGAGATGCAAATGAATCCAGTTGGCTAGGTAAAGACCTAGGAAACCAGAGCTCATGTGGCCCAGCCAAGGAGGGCACCAACTATGCTGCCCCACCCAGTATCCTGGTGCCTGAAGGAGCCCCATGAAAGAACAACTAGAAAATACTATTAGAAGTCAGGAGAGAGAGAGAGAAGAAAGGAAAAAGATTTCCCATGGCTTTTCATACAAAAGGTCTCATATTTTCATTTTTTACTGGGCCCATAAATTATGTTTGTGGTCCTAGAAGCAGCACTGGAGATGGGAAGGATCTCTGGGAACCTGATGGATGGAGATGGATGAAAGCCAACTTGTGCTTCCAACATTTGGGATGACATGATTCCACTTGATGTAGGACTGTCCAGGGTATTGTGGGACACATGGCATCCCAGTCCATTACTATCTCCAAACCAAAGGTGCCAATACTAAAAACCAAAAAGGTGTGATGCCACACCACCACACAAAATCCCACAGTGGGGGAGAAAATCAGGATGGTCAAAGGAAATGTTAGCATAAGAAATTGGATTGTGTAATCTAACCAAAGATCCTGGAGATCTCTACAAAGAAAACTTCAAAACATTAAAGAAAGAAATCACAGAGGATGCTAGAGGGTGGAAAGTTCTCCCCTGCTCATGAATTGGGAGAATCAATATTGTAAAAATGGCTATACTACCAAAAGTAATTTACAGGTTGAATGCAATCCCCATTAAAATTCTAATGACAGACTTTGCGGAAATAGAAAAAAAATCCAAAAATTCATATGGAAACACAAAAGACCAGGTACAGCCAAAACACTCTTAAGCTGCAAAACTAGTGCAGATGGACTGACAATCCCTGACTTTAAACTATACTACAGGACTATAGTAGCAAAAGCAGTTTGGTACTGGCACAAAAACAGGCCTGAAGACCAGTGGAACAGAATTGAGGACCCAGAGGTACACCAATGCATCTATAGCCACCTGATCTCTACAAAGGAGCTAAGCATGCAAATTGGAGAAAGATAGCCTCTTCAAAAAATTGTGCTGGGAAAATTGGATTTCCACTTGCAGAAAAATGAAAACAGACCCACACCTCTCAATCTGCATGAGAGTTAATTCAAAATGGATAAAAGACCTCAACATAAAACCAGAAACCTTAAAATTACTAGCAGAAAAGATAAGTAACATGCTCCAACATATAGGCACAGGAAAGCATTTCCTAAAAAGACTAATTGCTCAGGAAATTGCAACAAGAATAGACAAATGGGATTCCATGAAATTAAAAAGCTTCTGTACAACAAAGGAAACAATTAACAGAGTTAAGGAAGAGCTCACTGAATGGGAGAAAATCTTTGCATCCTACACATCTGACAGAGGAATAATTTCTAGAATTTAAAAAGAACTCAAGAAACCAAATCCCAAAATAACAAATAATCCAGCACATAAGTGGGCAAAGGAGTTGAACAGACAGTTTTCAAATGAATAAATTCATCAGGCCATGAAGCACACGAAAAAATGCTCAATATCCCTAGCCATTAGGGAAATCCAAATCAAAACAACTCCGAGATTCCACCTAACTCCAGTCAGAATGGCCAAGGTCAACAAAACAAATAATAACAAATGATGGCAAGGTTGTGGCAAAAAAGGAACCCTCTTACACTGTTAGTAGGAGTGTAAATGGTTCAACCAGTTTGGAAATCAATATGGAGATACCTCAGAAAACTAAAAATAGAATTGCCACATGACCCAGCTATACCACTATTGGGAATATACCCAAAGGGAGACAAGTCTTCATATCATAGAGACACCTGCATCTCCATATTCAATGCAGCACTTTTCACAATAGCAAGGATATAGAACCAACTAAGTTGCCTATCAACAGAAGAATGGGTAAAAAAGTTATGGTAAATATACACAGTGGAATACTACTCAGCAATATAGAAATGAAATTATGTCATTTGCAGCAAAATAACTGGAACTGGAGAGCATCATCTTAAGCAAATGAACACAAGCTCAAAAGAGAAATACCATATGTTCTCATTCATGTGTGGGAGC
Source organism: Pedetes capensis (assembly GCA_007922755.1). NCBI lineage: Eukaryota > Metazoa > Chordata > Mammalia > Rodentia > Pedetidae > Pedetes > Pedetes capensis. The sequence continues at coordinate 43,023 of VMDO01002266.1, forward strand.
TGAATCATACTTAAAGGAAGAAAATATCCTGCACACAAATTGATACATAAAAAATGCACAATTAAACTTAGTGAAGAAGGGACAATATAAAGAGTTAAAAAAAAGGAAGGAGGGAAATAGCAGAGGGAAGCAAAGATTGAGGAATGTGGGTTGGGGAGAAGGGTCAATGTGGAGGGATGAATGAGGAGAGGAAGATCTCAACATAAACAGTACAACTTCATGAGTACTTTGGGAAAATAGGAGAATATAACCCAAATAAGCATTTCAGTTTTACTACATATTAGCCATAAAGCTCTATGAACCTTGTGGGTTAACGAAAGTGTTATCAAAAATGATGTAAAGAATGCATAATGGCAAAAGCCAATGCTGTATTAATCTGTACCCCATCATCATTTACTAATAAAGGGAGAAAAAGAAAAGAAATTTCATTGTGGAATCAAAGTAAGCTCAGCATTGAAGAGGCCTCATAAGCTATCAATCAAACCTCTGAAACCCCAACAGAACACACTAAACCTCCTTGACAAATCCTGGCAACCAGTCCACTCCCAGCATCGTCAGAAAGGGAGTGTGATTTCAAGGACCAGGGATACAGCCCCAGCAGGCTTCTTTCTCTTCTGAAGATTGGCTCTTTTCCCAGAGACATATCTTTACAGTGTATGATAAACACAAGCAAGCCCTAGGACCTATTCCCAGCTTCCTCAAACACAGTGAAGGGAAAAGGAGGGACACTCTATCCAGAGCAGGGACGCAAGGTGACATCCCCTCACCTGTCCAGGCTGCATTAGACATGGGCTGGCAGCAGCATCCCTGAAGTCCACAGGCCCTGACCTACTCAGGTTTGGCCTCATCCAGCAAGGATAACAGTAATGGTCTGTCCAGAGGAATGGACTTCAAAGTCGTCCACTTGGACAGCCAGCTGTCTGAGAAGATAGGACTTATGGATTGTGAGGGGTAACTAGGTATTTGAGAATGGGGTTCTAAGGGCAAAAGAAAACCATTAGTCTTTTAATACACACACAGTTTGTTCTCACTGTTCATAGTACTCACATTATACACAGGCATCATGAATGCTGAATTAGCAAACATGGAACCATCGCACCTAGAGAAATACAGGTTTAGATTCCAGAAACCTTAGTCATAACATATGGGGCAATTGGTCATTACATAAACTTGTTTTATGTATGTTTATGTTTTAACACACCTTATTTTGTATAGATTGTTGATTGACTGACATTGAACACTTTGCCAACAGCACTGTGACTCACATCCAAACAAAGCTTATCTAACCCAAGTATTTTCTCCATGATGCATATCACAGTCTTCTTGAACTCCAGAACACCACACAGCATTTTTCCGCTTGGAAGCCATTTAAACACAACAGCAAAATCACCAAGAAAACCACAAGAAAAAAAAAAAGAAAGAAAAGAAATATGACATTAAATATGCTGCAAAAAAAAAAAAAAAGACATTTGCTTCCAGTCAGAAGGCTGAGGGCAGAAGGCAAAAACAGTGCCATCTTTGATCTCAGCTTTGCATATCTGCAAATAACCATCAAGGCTCCATGTGTGTTGACTTCAGAATTACCAACACACTTTAGCCAGCAGGTGAATTTGCAATTACAGAAGCTGTGAATGGTGATGACTGACTATCTAAAAGTCACTTACAATTCCTAACAAACATAAATTTGTGCTCAAACTCAGCCTCGTAGGTCTCTAATGAAGTCATAGCTAAGTTTGTACCTAAGACTTGCAAGTATTAACTAACATAGAGGATGCTAATATGTCAAAAGAAAACAAAATGCTCCATTGCAAAGTTGGTGGTGGTGGTATTTTTCTTTGAAAGGACAATCCCAAATGAGATTGTTCCTGAGAGATCATTCCAATGATACCATATAAGATACTTGCATATTTCACCAATAGCTGAGAAAATCCTCTTCCAATTAGGCAGACTCTTTATCTTTCAACTCTTTTTTTTTTTTTTTGGTACTGGGGGTGGTTGAACCCAGGGCCTAACAGCCTAACATATACTTTGCAAGTGCTCTACTTCTGGGCTATGCCACTAGCCCATTTTTTTATTTTTTGTTTTTGAGCCAGAGTTTCAGTAAGTTATGCAGGCTGTCTCTGGCCTGGAACTCTTGATCCTCCTGCTTCTGCCTCCTGAGTCACTGGAATTACAGACATGCACCACTACACCTGGCTTTAACTGATTTTTAACTTGTTTTGTTATTTTTATTTGACACACAACAATTATACATATTCATGGTATACAGTATAATATTTTAACACAGGTATATGATGTTCATGCGAGAAGGATGTGGTAACCCACTCCCAAAACCATCCCAAAAAAGTAATCAGCCATTGAAAACCCTATGCGGGTCACTACAAGTCAGACATGACAACAACAGTAACATATGATGTGCACTGATCAAATCAGGGTAATTAGCATAGTCATCACTTTAAACGTTTATTATTTCTTTGTGTTGGGAACATTCAAAATTCTCTCTTCTAGCTATTTGAAATATATAATAAGTGATTAACTATAGTTACCCTCGCCTGCAACTGTGGCTTCCGATCCCATCATATCTCAGAAGCTAAGCAAGGTCAGACCTGGTTAGTACCTGGATAGGAGATCACCAGGGAACACCAGATACTATAGCCTTGGGAGAAGGACCCAGCAACCCACTTTCCAAAATCAATCAGTCATTGAAAACACTATGAATAGCAGAGAAGCACTGACAATAGTGTTTTGCCTGTTGTACATACGGTTGCTATGAGTCGAACACCAACTCGACAGCACCTAACAACAACATAGTTACCATACCATGCTATAAAATACTTGAACTTAATCCTTTTATCCATCTGTATTTTTTTGCCTTATTAGTCAATCCTTCTCTATCCCCCTTTCCTCTCTATCCATCCCTGCCTCTGGTACCAACTATTCTGCCCTTTACTTCTATGAAATTAGCTTTTTTTTCCTTCTACATATGAGTGAGAACAGGTGGTATTTGTCTTTCTGCTTCTGTCTTATTTCACCTAACATAATGTCCTCCAGCCTCATCCATGTAAATCAGACTTTCTGGAACTTCTGCAAATTAGCTCTATCCTTGGGAACTACACAGAACAAGGTCATGCTCCTTCCACGGGGCAGACTTTGAAAACACTGCCAATTCCCTCCTCCAGATAGCCACTTTCCACTTTTGACATCCTCCCCTCTCACTGTTTTTCATCATTTCCCCGGTTTCAACATCTTGGTCCCTTTCTGGGGATATCCTCTCATCTGTCAAAATTGACTGCCACCTCCTGCTTAGGCTCTGGAATAAAATGAGTAGTTTCAAGCTCTACAGGCAGGGCAGTAAATTCACACTTTTCTGGGGAGTAATTTCACAATATATATGAAACTCTATGATAATTATCTCTTCTCATATCTTAAAATCTATCCTAAGAACCTGAGTATGCTGGCACATGCCTGTAATCCCAGCACTCAGGAGGCTGAAAGTATCAACATAAGTTTGAGGGTGACCTGGTCTACATAGTAAGTTCCAAGACAGCCTAGGCTACACAGTGAGACCTTGTCTCAAACAACGCTCACAAAATTATCCTAGGGAAATAATCACATACATGAGCTAAAACTTAGTTACAAGGATGTTTATAATAGAGTTCTTTATTGTTCCAGTGTGTGGAAACAATTTAAATATCAGAAATTAGAAAAACGCTAAAGAAATCATGGCACATGAATGAAGCCACTACTACTATGTAGCCATTAAAAATGACAATGTACACAAATCTATATTGACTCAGGCATTGGTATAATCATAATAGAAAATATTATAGAAAGAATGAGTACACTCTGCCTACATTTTTATTAAAGCATCCATCTATGTTATATAGAGAAAAACATTCCCTAGAGGATAGCAGTAGCTCTCTATATTAGCCACTTTCATTACTGTGGCAAATACCTAAGAGAAATAGTTAAAGGAGGAAGATTTATCTTGACTCAGGTTTCAATGTATGGTAGGCTAGATCCATTGCTATGAACTTGATGTAGTAAAGCAGAACATGGTGGCAGGGCATGACAGAAGAAAGCTGCTCACCTCGGGACAGCCAGGAAGCAGAGAGAGAGATGGAAAGAAGCCAGAGACAAGGTATATCTTTCCAGGGCATGTGTCAGTGATCTATTTCCTCCAGCTAGGGCCCACTTCCTACTTTCTATCACCTCCAAAAATAGTACTACCAGCTGAGGACCAAGACTTCAACACATAAGCCCGGGGGTAATTTCATATTTAAGCTGTGCTACTCTCCAAGGTTGATTCAACTTAAAGTATTTCTCTCTTTATTTCTTGTTTTGTACAATAAGCTACATCATTTGTGATACAGAAAAGCAATTCTGTTTAGTATTTTAAGAGATTAAAATTGAAGCACCTTTTTGAGTGGTCCTTATTGCTCTCAGGATAGAGTACAAACATCTCAGCTTGGGACCCATGACTGTGCTCTTACCTCGTGGGTGACATCTCCTCACAGTCTTCTTAAACACTTCCCATTTTAGGCATCATGAACCACCTAAAATTCCATGAATTTGTACCACTGTTTTCCACCTGACACCTTCTGCTTATAATATCCTTTAGGGTAACAACCTGGCCTGGGGAGATTGTCCAAAATTACACAACTACCAAAATGGCAAAAACAGTCCGTGGCTGTATGTCCCTAAAATCCATGCTCTCTCTCCAGAATCAGAGTTTAAAACCAGAGCTCCTGCGTGTTATTTTTCTAATATCTTTGTGCCATAATCTCAACATAGGGAAGCTAATCACTTATTCTATGTATGCCATTATCTGAAGGGAAAAAATGTGAAATATACTCCTTTCCACTGTCATGTAAATGTTGTTGTTGTTAGGGGCCATGGAGTCAGGTCCAACTCATAGTAACCCTATGTACAACAGAATGAAACACTCCCTGATTCTGTCCTAGGCACACAATCTTTTTTGTGTTTAAGCCCACTGTTGCAGACACTGAGTCAATCCATCTAGTTTGAAGATTTTTTTGTTGTTGTTGATCTGCCACTCTCCCAAACATGATGTCCTTTCCCAGGGATTGGTCCCTCCTGACTACTGTCCTAATACATCAGATGCAGTCTAGCCATGCTTGCTTACAAGGAGCACTCTGGTTGCACTTCTTCTAGGATGGATCTGTTGGCCTTTTGGCAGTCCATGGTATATTCAATATCCATGTCCAGCACCATAATTCAAAAGCTGTAATTCTTCACCCAAGTTGTTGTTGTCAGGTACCATAATCTGGTCTGACTCACAGCAACCCTATGTACAACAGAATGAAACACTCCCCAACACTGTGCCATGCCTAGCACTATGTCAGTGCTTTTCTACTATTCATAAGATTTTTGACGGCTGATTGTTCAGGAGTGGGCTTCGGGGACCTCCTCTCAAGCCTATAGCATCTGATATTGCCAAGCTCTCTTCCATCCAAGTACTAACCAGGCCCAATACTACTTAGCTTCTGAGATCTATATGTTGTTGTTAGGAACCTCTGTGTCAGGTCCAACTCATATAGACCCTCATAGTGTTTTCAGTGGCTGATTGTTTCAGAATTGCTTCAGGAGTGGATTTCCATATCCCTCTCCCATTGAGATCTATATAGAGGGTAAAAAAGTGGCTCCAAATATGTGCTTTTCCCTTTTCAGAGGAATGACCCAGTCTATTGAGAGCAATATTTTAATCAGACAGTGAAATTCAGTTTGCAAACACATGCCCCATGTCGTCAGATTTCACAAATATGGTCTCCTCTAACTTCCTTGCCTCTTTCGTTGGAAGAATTTAATATTCAATTTCAAAATCCAAATGGCATAAATAAATTCCAGATGTCCCCCTAAATCCCTAATTCTCCCATTAGACACAAAAGAGACATTGCTGTATATAAGATGGTTACATTTAGTTCCCTGAAAAGCCAAAAGGATCTTCAGCACTTCATCAGCTGTCTCCCTACAAAACACATGGACTCATGGGCTCCAACCCAACTGCCTGACATGAGGTCCATCTTCCGCTTCCCCTCATAGGGCAAGAGCATTATGGTAAAGTGCAGGCGGTGGAAGCCAGGCTGCTGGGAGTCCTTGGCAGCAGGGTGACTTTGGACAAGTCACTGAACCTGTCTATTCCTCAGTCTTCTCATTTATAGCATGAGGATCCTCACAGCACCCACATCTCATAGGGCTGCTGCGGGGCTCATGGGCTAATAGTTTAAGTCTTTCAAGGTGCCAGCCACACAGCAAAATGCCTGCTCTCACTACTGCCTAGGATGTGCTCAGTGACTGGGCAAGTCCCTTCCCTTCTTTCCCTCCAGATTACAGGCCTAATCTCCTTAACTTTTGATTACAGATTCTCCTCCTTTTGTGAGGGACTAATCAGCTAACTTCAGATCACAGACCCCTCCTCTAAGCCTGGCCACACTGACTTCCCTTCCCCAAAGCAGGCTTCCCAGGTTGGTGCCTGTGCCATGCCATCCTGCCAGCTTTATATGCAGCAGAACTCCACTGGCAAAAATAGAAAGGTTCTATTTCAGAGAATTTGTGGACATGGCTTCACCTCCCCAGTGAATTAAAGATCAAATCTCTAAAATGCCAACATGCTCATGATAATGATCCCATAATAATAGTTTTCTTCCTTCTTACCCTCATACGCCCATTCATGACTGGCACCTATGTTTGCAAGATACAATTATGATCACGAAAGATCACTTTTAACAGAACCTTGACAGCCAACGTATCCTTCAATGATTCAGTTTCACACCCCTAGCCCAGGCATTGGTGCCAAGTGGCGACTGGACAAGCTTGGTGGTGTTTCACACTCGGCATAACTTCTCGCCTCTAAACAGGAACAAAAGCTGGCATACTGTTTTGCTATCTACAGAGTGCTTTCATGTACATCACTTTGCTTACTGTTCACATCAGCTCTCTATGTAGGTTTGGTTATGACTATTGTTATTTTCATCATCATCATCATCATCATCATCATCATCATCATCATCATCATTATGGCGTTGCAGTGCGAAAAACCAAAATCTGGAAAGATAAAAAGGCTTGCGCACAATCACTCAGCTGGTAAATTGTTTAGGGGGAATTTGAACCTGGATTTCCTGCCTTGATAGTATGTGTGGTTGTGGTGGTGGTGGTGTTTTGTTTTTACTTTCTACCAAACTTCACTGCTAAAGTTGCAGGACTAAATAATACAAACTTTAAAAGAAGGCTGGTTATTTTTCAGTTTCATCTCTTCCTTTGGATGTTATTTTTGTTATTTGGAGCTCTGACTTTGTGCTTTGTCTGACGTTACCATGGTGGACGAGCTCAGGCTCAGCCCAGGCTTTCCGCCAGGTGTAGCTGTTCCTGCAGACTCTAATGATTGTGTATCAGATGACTGGTTTGAAAAAGAAAAAAAAATTAAAAAGGCATGCTTAATTGCTGTTTTGCCAAGCAGAATGTTGTTATATTGTAGCCAAGTGATGCCTCATCTAAAAAGAAAAATGAACTAACCCAGAAAATTTGCTCGAAAAAAAAAAGAGCCACCAAATCTTTTGCAGCGATGAAACATGATGTACAAACCTGACCATATTCAATGAGCCTAGGAAGGAAATGCAAAGGAGAACTATGTAAGGTAGGGGACAGGGTTTGATTTCATGCTACAGAGCCCTGGCCAAATAGGGGTTTGGTTTTCTCACCTAAAAAGAAATAAGTTTGTAGGTATGGTGTGAAGGTTGATACAGTGGCTTCCGTCTTAGTTTGAGCTACTACGACAAGACACCAACAACTGGGTGCCTTAAGCAGCATACATTTATTTCTCAGTTTTGGAGACTGCAGATCTCCTGGCTGGTGAGGCCCCTCTTCCTGGTGGTGGATGGCCTCATTCTTCCTTGCAGGTTGGAGAGAGAGAAAGAGAGAGAGTGTGAGCGAGCTCATCTCTCAGGTCTCCCGTTATAGGGGCATTAATCCCCCTCATGAAGGTTCCACCCTCATGATCTAATTACCTCCCAAAGGCTTTACCTCCAATGACCATGATAGTGGGGATAAGGGGTCCAACATATGATGGCAGCCGAGGGGGAAGGAGGGACATAGGCATTGAGCCCCTAGCAGCTCCACACGGCCATCAGAGACCCAGATACTTTCTGCCTCTCTGCACCTCCATCTTGGCTTGCAGCTTTCCCTACTATGACCCCAATACTTCTCCTCTACCTCAGTGTCATGACTGCATTCCGGATCCATGGCAAACCACAAAGGAAAAATCCCTGAACAAGTGGCCAATGCATTCTCTCTGCTTTCCTAGCAACCTCTCTCGTCAACCTCTGCTTACTTATTATCATTGTCCCAATGGTGGCGGCTCCCTTGGCCTTTTCTTAACACAGCAGAGTCTGGGAAGGGGTGTACTTACCAGATCCCATTGTCTCGCCAAGCCAACAAGGTCTCTGCTAATCAGAAAGAATGTGGAAGTGGATGTCAGACAATGACTAACAGAATCTTCCAGGAAAACGACCATTGACGGAGGGCCTGCAATGTGTTAGCCCCAACTCAAGATAATATAAGAAAGAAATAACTCTCTTTGCATTGTTGTTTCAAAAGTGACATCCAGAGAGAAGTAAAATATGAAATAAGATGTGTTTTTCTCAGAAGATGCTATGTGGATTTTTCTCATAAGAGTAGATATTCCAAAATGGTTTCAAATGTTTCCTTTTCTTTCACCTTTCTCTCAAATGAAATTAGAGATGCAACACTGGTTTCCACTTGGAATCCCATTGTATTTGCATTGTTTAATTAATCTTGTCCTGATCCAACTATGGCTAATACTGTGGCTTGTATTATCCGTGTCCCTGAACCTCTGGCAAGCATAGCACTACTGACATATTAGAGCATTTCAGATCTTTCCTGCCTCCTTTGGGCAGGAAAGGTTCTCTCTTTGGGTTGACTCTCCTAAGCATGAATGCTATTGTATTCACTTTTAACTTCAACAGGTAAGACATCAATAGTTTTGGCTTGGTGGCTTACCAGTCTCCTTACAGTGCTTGGCCCTAAGTGGTAGTTCATAAAATCCATTGAATGAATGAATCTCAGTTTCATCATTTACCAGCCAGTGAGCAAATAAAAATAAATGTTATCACGAGCTGCTGGAATTTCAGAGTTGTTTAATATGCTGCAGCATTACAGCAGCAATAACTGGTGACTAGAGCCTGCCACCAAGTAATCAAGGGAAGTAAATTCATGGAAAACAGACACTCTGCAAATTATGCCAAAGGCATTTATCATATAGTATTATCCATTCCATAACATGACATGTTGTCCCTCTAGCACGGAAGTGAACAGACAATACTGAATTGTAATAAATCTCACATATAAAAATATGAAAGAAATGAAACATAAACTTCCCCAAATCATACTCTGAGATCTTTATAGCATGCATAGAACAGCCCCATGTAAAAGAAATATTTCCTGGGCAAGCATCCTTCTGTTGCATCAGCAACCAGGCATATGGGGTAATGATGAAAACAGAAAAGTCTCAGAATGCTTCTCTAATAGACACAGCTGTGTTATAAACACGCTGTTTGAGTTATGGGAAATAGTTAAACAGTCTCCCTCTACCACAGTACAATGGGTAAGGAATCTCTCATTTGTGGTTTTTTTATTGTCATAATTTCTCCTGCATTGTTAAAACAGAGAGGAAATATTGGTACCTGGTATGTGAAACCTGGACAGACCCCAGTCTGTGTCCTGTGAGGCCCACATACCAGTGGCTGAGGCTCACATTTTTATTAAAGATGATGCGGAAAACAAATGGCACATTCAAAATATTAACTCAAGAACATTTAATAAAGGTATGTGTCCAGACAAACTGAACCAGGGGTGGGGAAGCATAGAGTAATTACCACTCTCAAGCCTGCGGGGCAAGGAGAGGGAATGTTGTCACTGGAGAGCCACAGAAGAGGGGCTGTGGCCACCCAGGAGCATAAACTGCCAAGGCCAAGGTATAGCAGGGAGGGCAGGCACAAGAACTCCGACTCCCCCTCCTTCAGCCCCTCATCTCCCATCAGCACCTCCCATGTTTCAAACCTGAGAGGCCCCAGTGAAATTATCTCTACAGGACAGACTCTGGGACAAAGAGGGAAGGAGAATGATTTTGGAAACCTGGAGGGCAATTGGCATATGAACGCAGGAATCTCTCCTTTGTGAGGCAAGAATAGCACCTTTTGATTGTCAGTGAAAAATCTAGTCTGGAGTGAATTTGGAAATCTGACATACCTTTGCCTGGAGCTTTATCTTTGCCAAAATGTAAATTCACACTAAAGCAAAATATCATTTTCTATCGTGCGTTACACACTTATGCATCTGACTTCTCTTCAAGAAACATCCGGTGTACAGGGATTCTGAAAGCAAAGAAGCAGGTGTTTGGCACAATATACACGTTTATACATAGGGTATGAGTCGAAACCTAGTGTTAGCTAGGATATCTCAAGAGATTTCATAGGCAACATCAACATGACAAATATATTTGCATACTTTAAAATGAAGCAGATCTGGGTTTGACTCCCACATCTGCCACAGAGTAAATGTGCAGCCTCAAGCCTATGATTATCACTAAAGGTTTTTACTTGTTTGTGAACTATAAATGTTGTTGTTGTTAGGTGCCATGGAGCTCATGACCCCTATGTAAAACAGGCGAAACAGTATTGTTAGTGCTGCTCTGCTAGTCATAGTGTTTTCAATGGCTGATTGTTTTTTTATGGGGGCTGTGCCAGGATCTTCTTCCAAGCCTACAGCACCTGGTGTTCCCAGGTGGTCTCCCACCCAAGTACTAACCAGGCCTGACCCTGCTTAGCTTCCAAGATCTGACGGGATCAGGTGCCACAGTGGTATGGCTGCAGGCCTGAAATATAAATAGTATTACCTAAATTGAGCCAAATTAAGTTTCCACATTTGCAGTTCAATTAAGGTGAATATCGACAGTTTCATGTGGCTCAACTAACACGCCCCTCTCGGGACTGAGTATAGAATAAAAGAGCTCATGTGTGTCTGCTAGTCACAATGTTCATGGGAAGACACAGTGCAGGTGCAGAGAAGGGAACACAGGCCCAGAGTGAGGGTTGGAGGCCAGCAGATCTTTTCTCAAGAGCAGCAATTACCTCCCCCTCCATGCAGCAGATACCCGTTTTCAACAGTGTTGTCTCGTATAAAAGAATTTATGTGAAACACAGAAATCAGTATAGAGTATGTTGTTGTTGTTAGGTCCTGTCAAGTCAGGGTCCAACTCATAGAGACCCTCATAGGGTTTTCAATGGCTGTTTCAGGATTGCTTTGGGAATAGATTGCCATGTCCTTCTCCTGAGTATACAGTACAGAATAAGTTTATTAAAGATAGAGAATATAGACATAGATTATAAAGGAAGTACACCTTCAACATGTGAAAATGGGCAGTAATATAAGCTACTGCTCCCTTGAGCCAAGGTGGGGTTTGATCTTCACAGTTGGGGTTGAGCCTTCAGGGGAAAGAAAGAAACATTAGAAAGAAACTATAGTGGATTAATGGACTCCCAGTCTCTTCAAAGACTGGGCTCAGAGGCAGCCATTTCAAAAGGTTGTAGAAATCCAGGCAGCTACTGGTCTTGATAAGGGAGCAGAATCCACTAAACAACGTCCTTTTGGATTGCTGGGGTGATGTACATCTCACAGTCTTTCATCCTTCCTGAATGAATCTAGAAGTGAGAAGTGATTTTAATCCTGTTTCGCTCTGGCAAGTATGTCGTTTGTACAAATATTATCTATCAGGGAAGCATGGACCACAAGACCTGGCTGGCTGCTCAGCCCTCTGTTCCCTTTCTTCCTGCCTATTATCCTCTAACAACAACACTTTTGGTCGCTCATGACAGACATCCAATTCAAATGAGTTTAAGAAAAAAGGGAATGCATTAGCTCATATAATTGTGTAATCTTAGAATAGTGTTAGCTTTACGTATGGTGGGGTTCAGGGGCTCAAACAGTTGAGTATTATTCATACTCTCTCTCTCTCTCTCTCTCTCTCTCTCTCTCTCTCTCTTTCTCTCTCTTCCACTTATATGTCTATTGACTGTCATACACGGTGGAGATGATCAAAGATACTCTTTGCTAGAAGTGAAGGGATTTCTGTCTTCCAGAGCCTGTCTTTCTTGGGATATGTACTCACCCCTCCACAAATCACTGTTGCCAGATGTGTCGAAAAGCCTGCTACAGGCCGGGCGTGGTGGCGCATGCCTGTAATCCCAGCAACTCAGGAGGCGGAGGCAGGGGGTTCGCAAGTTCGAGACCAGAGGCAGTCTGCGTAACTGAGCGAGACCCTGTCTCAAAAAGTAAAAAAATGGGCTGGAGGTGCACCTCAGTGGTCCAGCACTTGCAGAACATGCAAGCGTGAGGCCCTAGGTTCAACCCCCAGTACTGAAAAAAAAAAAGCCTGCTACAGCTAGCCCCACCCAGTTGCCTTGCAGAGGCAGCAGGTGTGAAGGGCACTATACTTGACCACCCAATTTGACCCACATTGGACAGGAAAGGAGTTACTCAAAACAGACAGGCGTGCTGTGCAGGCAGAAAAATGATGCCCACTGCAATGCGCCAAACTCAACCCAGACCCCAGCACAGAGAAGATGTGCTAATATTAGCTGAAGAGTTTCCTGCACAGTGCTCAAAAGGCATATAAAATTTACTGTTTTGCTCAAAAATAAGATGAGCAGCTTTTCCAAATTTGCCCGAGACTTTCCTCAGTTTAGCACTAACAGTCCCATGTCCTGGGAATCTCCTGGGTCCCGTGCAAATCATCCAGGTTTGCCTAAATAATCCTAGCTTTAAAGCAAAAATCCTGCATCTCAGGGCCCCCTCAGTCCAAGGCAAACCAGGAAAGCTGGGCACCCTGCCCAAACAATGGCACTTACAGGTGCAAATCTTAGAGACAGTTGCAATCTTAAGTCAGCTGATTCGTCACTGCATCCACAGGAGAATGTATGGTACAGTACTTCCGACCCTACAGACAGTTGCATGGGAAAAGTAAATAGACTATTACTGTTTTATCTGGAGTTTCAGGATCTGCCTTCCACTTTGCCTTCCCACTCTGCTGTTGTTTCCCTTTCACTGTGTCTTTCTCTCTTCCTTTTTCTTTTGCTTCTCTTTTTTTCCTTCTGGTCCTTCCTGTCACCTGATTGGACTTCCTCCCCCTCTTGTTTATTTCTTTCTGTTTATTTTTCTTGTTTGCCTACATATTTACCTTCTAGATAACATGTGACTTAGATTTTGTTTGCATTCTCCAAATTAACTGTGAAGTGTTGTTTGGCTAAAACAAGCTGGCCTCAGTAAACACACTTATACTGAATAATCTACTGAATAAGAGGAAGGTTAAGTGTTGATTAAAACAAGAAGCGCATGTGGAATGGCTGTGGGCTGAGACCATCTAAATTGTGAATGTAGTCATGATGTTGAACATGAAGGACAGAAAAAGATGGTGATGGTTGTGAGATGAAGACACTAGAAGTTGGAAGAGTTCCAGATTGGGTTTTTTAAGGGACATCTTGGACTAATTGTTTACACAGGAGATGTATCTAGTAATAAGGTGATTTGGGGAGATTTGGGATCCTTTTTTTCTTTTGAATCAATATGATCATTAATTAAGCAATGTAAGCCAGGAAATCCTTGTTGGTCAAAAACTATGCTTTGAAGCCAGGTCTATATTTGAATGTCTTTAGTCAAGATCTTAAAATTAAAAGCAATTTCCAGTCTTCAAAGAGGAGCTATCATCAGAGAAAACAGTCTTAAATTAATTATACTCTTGAGAATGATGTGAAATTTGTTGTCTTGCTTAAAGTGTGAATTTCTAAAAATTAACTCCACTTTTGGAGAAAATCCAAATGCTCCCTCATGATAAGGTTCCAACAAGTCAGATTCATACACTTGGGATTTCCACTACATTTGGATTTCCCAAATATCAGCATTCCCTTTTCATTTTCACAATTTTTGTCATTACATTCCACCACTCACATATCATTTATTTACTTGGTATTTTTCTACAAATTGGCCTCTTAAATTAGACTGAGCTAAAGGAAGCCCTCAGCCATAGCCCTGTGGCATCCAATCCCGTCAGATCTCGGAAGCTAAGGAGAGCTGGGCCTGGTTAGTACTTGGATGGGAGACTGTTTGGGAACACCAGGTGCTATAAGCTTTGGAGAAGGACCCAGCAGCTCACTCCCAAAAATTAATCTGCCATTGAAAACCCTATGAACAGCAGAGAAGCACTGATAATATTGTTTCACCTATTGTATGTAGGGTCACTAGGAGTCAGATAGCGACTCAATGGGACCTAACAAGAACAACAAAGCAACCAGTGGAACTCACTGGCACTCATATTTATTTTCTGAGGTCCCAGGCTGATTTTCAGACAATAATGTTTTTGAAATCTCATTGGGAAGAAATATATTGCCACCCACAAGAAAAGCAGTACACTGGGGTGGCATCGAAAAGGGCTTGGAGCTTCATCACCTGGTTTCCATCTTGTTCTGCTTGGATATTCTTGAGGTTTTGGATAAATGACTTAAATTTTCTACCAATTTCATGGTAAGGATTAAGATAATCCCCATCAATCTGTGCTAGCACATACCAAATGTTAGCCTTGATTCTGTTCATAGTTCCCTTGGTTGAGAGAAGACTTGCATAGTTCTCTGGGGAAGACAGCCTATTTATCTACTGAAGCCAACTAAATTGTGAATGTACAGCCAGGGCCACTTTCTGAGTATGTGATTTCAAGTTATTGTGCTTCCTCCAGGGAAATAACAACAACAAAAAAAAAGTTGGAGCCAGATGACATCTCTGCAGACTAGGGTAGTTTGAGAGGACACATGTCTTAATTAGGAAGAGACAAAGGATTACTTGTTGCTATAGAGAGTCAGAGGGAAAAATGAGAGTGGAAAAAAGAAAAGGTCTTTTTTACCAAGAATTTTTGAGTCTCTGCACACAAGTTGAACTGATTAAGGGCTCAAAAAGAAAAATAAAGCAGATTTAGGGACAGACCATCTTCCTTCCACTTTAAAGAACTCAGTATCATTTTGGATTTTTAGATAGTTTTTGTTTGTTTCTTTTAACATTTTTTTCATTTTCTGGTATGCAGGAGAACTATTTAGTGTCTTTATTTTTGTATCTGGCCAGTTTTTACCATGTTAATGAGATTATGCCTGAAGTTGATGAGATTCCTTGTATTTCTTCTTGAACATGTATTATTTTTAATGGCTCTTTTTAAATTTGCTTCCATTAAACTTAGAATGTGGCTCAGTGGTAGAATTCTTGTCTAGCACATGTGAATGCCTGGGTTCAATCTCAAATGCTGAAAAAAATGCTTACATTTTTAAAGTGTACAATTCTATTCTCCATGAGTAATTATAATTTTTCTCTCTCTATTCTGATAGCTCTGTTTTTGCTTCCTGACTTATCAGCTATAAAAATTTTACCATTTTTTAGGACTGATTAAAATAATCTTGCAACTTAAAATCTACTGTGGTTTGGCTGATATCTTAGTCCATGGCTATAACAAAATCCCTAGGACTAAATAATTTATAAAGGAAAGAAGTTGTATTTAGGCTCACAGTTCTGGAGGCTAGGGAGTCCAAGCTCTGGTTAAGGCTTCATGCTGCTTCATAACATAGCAGAAGTATGGAGGGCAAGTGGCATGGTACAGGAGCAAGACAATGGAGTGAGCTCACTGTATAATAACCGGAAGTAACTAATCCAGTACCGCAAGAAGTGCACTAATTCCTCTTAATGAGGTAATTACCTCTTAAAGGTCCTACCTCCCAATATTTCCACAATGCCAATCAAATTTTAACATGGGTTTCAGAGGGTACAAACCATATTTAAGCCATAGCAGGTGACGTGGAGACTGGAGCAACTAAAAGCCCAATAACCACCAAAAATCTCTTCTGGTAATTTACATATAATGCAGTGACATGCTGGTCAAAGAAAATGAGGAATAAAAGAAGATGTGAAGAAACATTAATTAGTAATATTTTAGTTGAACAAAGGAACAAATATAATGGAATATAAGCAACAAAACTTGACTGAAAGCCTTCAAATGTGAGATACAGCAGGAAATCATTAATCTCATCATTTGCATTCAATTAGAAAAATAAACATTATTCTGGGTAAGGATTTAAGACAAAGTATAAAAGCCTTAAAAAAAAACATTAAAAGACGTGAGACAAAATTGTACTGAACTACACAACATACAAGTGAATCTATGTAAAAACTGGTGAACACTGAATAAAATCCGTAGCCTAGTTAATACTTGTACGTTAGCTTGTGTGTGGCTGTAGCAAAATCCCTGACAGAAACAAATTTAGGGGAGGAATAATTTATTGGGGCTCATGGTTTAAAGGGTCTCAGTCCATAAAGACAGGAAGACACGGCAGTAGGGCGGGCATGGAAGTGGAGTAGGTGGAAGGGCCTATGGCAGGAAGCAGAGGGCTACCAGAACCTGGGCTCTGTATAAAGTTTCCAAAGGCCTGCCCTCAGTGACAGACTTCGCCAAACTAGGACTCATCTCCCAAAGTTCCATACCTCCCAGGACTACACCACCAGGTGGGGACCAAACGCTCAAACACAGGACCTTTGGGGGACATTTTAGATTAAAACCATAACGGTTTGTACTGATGTCAATTTCTTGTTTTGCTATCATATTATAGTGATGAAAGAGGTGACCCTTGAAGGAAACTAGTTTGACTTTTTGTCTCTGTTTGTTGTTGTTTTTCCAACCAATTGGAGAAAACCCATGCTGTTTTGCCGTAAACGCAGAAGACAGAACTCCTGGGCAGCCACACTAAGGTGTGTGATTCAGGAACCCCACCTGGAGGCTCCCTCAAACCTCACATAAGGCACACTGTCTACTCGGCTATCAGAGAATAGTGTTCTCCACTTCACTTTCCTCTTTCACACCCTTGTGGGGCCCTCATTGGCTAACTCTCTGGGGACTCTGTCTTCAAGGGATTCTGGGAAATGTAGTTCTAAGTGTCTACTCTTTAGAGAAAGAGACAAAGAGAAGAAGAGAAAAAGAGAGAGAGAGAGAGAGAACCAGGGATGAGGTTGAGTTGGAAATATATCCCAACTCACTGATATTTAACCGATTCCGTAAGTTTATGATTTAGGCTTTGAAAGGAGATTAGGAAAAAAATCAAAATTTTCATTTTATAAAGAAATTCATTAATAATTCTATTTCCCAGAATAGTTCCCTCGTATAATATTCTAGATATCTTCATCCAAAGAATTTATAATGAAAAGATTTTTAAAGGATTTTTTCCAGTTTATAAAACAATTCCACGTGTGGTTTCTCATTGGCCCTCCAAACGACACTGAGGAATGAATAATAATAGAAACAATACTTATCTGGCACTTTCATTTCTATTATCATTTCATTTCTTTTTGTGTGTGTGGGGGGACTCTGCTCCTTAGTTTTCTAAGGCCCACACGCTGCCATTCCATGCCATTGCACATGGAGTCTTTTCTGCTGAAAATGTCATCCCCTGATAAGAATTCTTCCCGGCAGGATCCCATGCCTCTTCACACCCATTCCATCAGAGTCCTGCTTCCTCTCTTTCTAGAAAGAAGCTGAGGCTGATGGGGTATAAACAGGCAGCCCCATTGTGCAGAGCCTAGGCTGAGCTATCCTGGCAGGAGCCCAGAAGTTGACCAGCAGGCCACCTGCTGAAGTCCCAGACCTGTACCTGCCTGTCTTTACTCCAAGAAACTGACCCTTGATTAGCCTGCCCTAGAATCCCCATGAGCCTGCAGCTACAGCCCTGTGGCATCCAATCCCATTAGATCTCAGAAGCTAAGCAGGGTCAGGCCTGGTTAGTACTTGGACAGGCGACCGCCTGGGAACACCAGATCCTGCAGTCTTGGGAGATGGACCCAGCAACCCGTTCCCAGAATCAATCCACCATTGAAAACCCTATGAAGAGCAGAGCAGCACTAACAATAGTGTTTTGCCTGTTGTATGCAGGGTCACTATGAGTCGGATACCAACTCGACAGCACCTAACAACAACAACAACAACAACAGCATCCCTATGCAAAGTAGAATGGGAAAAACACATTAAGCAGTACTCAGAGGTTTAACAAAGGGGTCCCATCAGAATGTGCTTGCAGACGTATATTTGCTAATCCCACTGCTGCGGGTGAATCTCATAGTGCCATTCTATTATTTATTTATTTTCTCTGGTTTTCCCCTGCCTAGTCCTCCCTTCTCCCCCATAGGCACTCATGTTAGTGTTCTGATGGAAAGAGTTTCAGACCAAGGGAAAACAGGCATTATGCAAATCATCTTGGAAATGTCTAGGTACAGTTATAACTACTACAGTGATGAAGAAACATTTATGAAGCTTTATAAAAGGAGAAAAAAATTATGAAGGAGAAATACAGGATAATATAAGAGAACACGGCAAGGAAGAATGAGGGGCTGTTCAGAGAAAACTGCCCTAAATCAGGAACAGGTGAGTTGAGTTTGAACATAAAGGAGGCTGGGAAGGAAGCCGGGAGAGGACATTCCAGATTCCAGACAGACAGCTGGCAGCCTGGGGCCCTGAAGGGCTGAATCCACAGGGCTTTCCCCCCCTCCCTTGTTCTTCTCATGGTGTTCTGGACAATAGTGTTGCACCAGGAGAAGGAAACATGGAGCGTTGTGCCTGAGAACCTGGGAGAGGTGAAGAGATGGGACTGAAGTGTCATGGAAAGAGCAGGGCTCTGGTCATCACAGTTCACCTTCAGACAGTGCCACTGTGCTAGCTTCGTGACCTGGAACGCATCACTACGAACCTCTCAAAGACATTCTAAGGATTCACAGAGAAGAGGAACAGGTAGATTTCATCAGTGTTCGTTTTCATTTCTCATGTTCTCCAGGCTGTTCAGGACTGGATCATGCACCCCCCCCAAATGCAATAATAAATGCACAAATAATAATAAAAACACTTAATACTTGTTATTAAAGATAATACTTTAATACTACTTTAATATTTGAAACTTGCTCTTACAGAGGATAAACCGCAAATCCTAACTGAAATGGCATTTAAAGAATGAACTCATGAAAGGGCAAAGGAAGTGAATCAAACAACTAAATATGAGTTAGAGCTGAGGCTTGAACATTTTCAAAAGGAAAGCTGATCTTGATTCCTTTGGTGCCTGGGGCTATTTTAAGAATAAAGACGGCTCTGTGTCGAAACTCTGTGGATGCTTTTGCGTGTGACTGAGCAAAGTATTTTCTTTTTGATTGTCATTCGTATTGTTATGTGAGAAATGGAAGGACAATTTGAACCCTAACAAAGAAAACCAGTAGTGGCAGTGTAGGGAGACAAGTACCAGTGGGTGGAGGACAGAGGAAGAAAGGCAAAATGGGCTCCTTAAAAGAAGAAGAAAAGGCCAAGGCAGAACCCAACAGCCCTGCCATTAAGGGGCATAAACCAAGCCATGGGTGAAATGGGAAGTGGAAGTCATACCATCCTATTAATGTTATTTTCTCTGTGTTGAATACTGGACAATATCACTGCCTTCTTTTTGTTAGGTGCTGTTGAGTCAGGTCCAACTCACAGTGACCCTATGTACAGCAGAACAAACCACTCCCCGACACTGTGCCATGCTAGCACATCATCAATGCTTCTCTGCTATTCATAGGATTTTCAATGGCTGATTGTTTGGGGAGTGGGCTGCCAGGTCCTTTTCCTGGTTTTTGTGGTCCTGGAGATCAAACTCAAGGCCTAAGAGAGCTCAGAGCAGCACTCTACCAACTGCGCTAAACCCCAGCCCTATCACTGTCTGAGTCCAATAGCAATGCTATAGAAAAATGCCACAGACTGGGTCATTGATAAATTATAGAATTTCATTTCTCATGGTTCTGGGGGCTGGGAGGTCCCAAATCAGGTGACAGCTGGCTCAGTATCTGGTGCGGGTCCAGTATTTGCTTTCAAGATGTCCTCTTGTTGCTGTATCCCCTGGAGGGGATAAACACTTTGTCCTCACATGGCAGAAGGGAAGAAGGGCAAAAAGGACCTTCTTTCCCTTCCATAAGGTCATTAATCCCGATCATGTGGGCTCCATCCTCATGACTTAATCACCCCCAAGATCCCTTATCCCAGCAAAACAAGGTGAGCACAGCAAAATGTGGGATTGTGTCCGCAAGGAGTAAGCCGTGGCTTGGAATGTTTAAATGACTCCCCATGGCTCCCTTGGCTAATAAATATTCTAGGCCTGGCAAGCCTTCATTCTTCTGTTTCCAGATTCAGTGTTCTTTCTACAGTCAATGCCAAGTCATGCTATGTATCCTTCCATCTGATCTTGACCTGGGTTTCCAAGGTCAAAATTTTCCATATACCCAGTCCCTTCCCTGACCAGTACTCATCTTCCCTGCCCAACGTGGCTCAGTGGCTTCTTCCAGCACAGAAAATAACGCGGAATGGAATATGAGGACAGAAAAGACAAAAGCCACATATCAATGAGGTGCTACTGATGGAATTCCACCACACAGTCCCCCATGAAGCTTTCACAACGACCACTGCACTGTAGGATCAAGCAAGAACCAGTAGTATTATGAGTTCTACTTCGCAGCTGTGAAAAGTGAGACTCAGAAACAGAACTTGTCCAGTAGCCGGGCGCGGTGGCACACGCCTGTAATCCCAGCGGCTTGGGAGGCAGAGACGGGAGGATCGCAAGTTCAAGACCAGAGGCAGTCTGCATAACTTAGCAAGACCCTGTCTCAAAAACTGAAAAAATGGGCTGGGGGTGCAGCTCAGTGGTCCAGCACTAGCAGAGCATGCAAGCACGAGGCCCTGGGTTCAACCTCCAGTACAACAGCAACAACAACAACAATAAAAGAACTTGTCCAGTGACATGTATCCTAAAAGTCCAGAGCCAGATCTCAAACCGCTGCCTCTGCCTCTATGTCCCGTTGTGAACAAAGCTGGCTCAACAGTCGGAGTCTCCCTGGTTCCAATCCTTCCACCAACAGCGTGACCCCGCTGGAGTTGTAGGACTCGGCTTCCCAGAGAGAAACCGTGTCTATCTAGAGAGTTCCCAATGAGAGACGGAGTCCCAGATTGATGCAAACGCACAGGATTTATTGTTCCGACACGACGGGGTCCACCAAGCTCTTTCGAACTGGAGACCCCGAAATGCAAAAGAGGGGGTCTTTTATACCCATACAGAAGCAGAAATAGCAGGTTAGCTGACTAGTACAATTTTAATTGGTTACATTAGTTGACTTTTAAACTGATTGGTTCAGGCAATAGTGTGATGCGCGTGGGAAGGGGGCCTTTAAACTGATTGGTTCAGGCAATCGTGTGGTAATCTAAAACAGTCCCGGACTTTCCAGGTTGGGAGGGGCCGGGTCACTCTAGGCGCAGTGGAAAATTTTTACCTCATTCAACTTAGTCTGATCTATAAAATGGCTGCTCTATAGCTAAGGCTGGGACCTTCAGAGTCTTGGGAGCCCATGCTTTCCACTATCAACTGAAGAGGCTGCAATTCATGTTCTCCAAGAACGTCCTCTAAAGTAGCTGGGGAGAAACAATTGCAGCAGGTCTTAGAAGACTGGTTCATCTCTCCTGAATGAGAAATGAGCAAGCGTGCCATCTGAATATTTCAATATTACACTTGCAGAACATGGTCAAGACTCTTCGTGCTATTGTCCAAATATGATTTGGGGCCTGAGCCAACAGATAAAAGAGGGTACTTGTTTTTTCCTGAAAGGGCTCAGTCAAACAACCGGGAGGTCTGCAGAAGCCAGGGCATCCTTGCAAGTCCTGGTCTTGCACGCTCCCTCTCTCTGCCACCATTTGAAGCCTGAGAGCAGACTCTTAGAAGAAAATCAGGAAATTACTTATCAATCTGAAGCCATAAAGAGTAATGAGTATTCCTCGCTGCCAAAGAGAGGGGATTTCAAGCGCAGGCTCCACATCTGTGCACACTGAGTTCAAAGAGTCCAGCTGTTGGAAGGTCTTGCAAGCCCCGTAAGTAAACAGCCCTCTATCTGGTCCACGCGCACATCTTGGGGCTTTCTCCCTCCTAGAGGCAAGTGCTTTGGCTCACACTGAAGTTACTCTCTCTGTGGGCTCCTCTGATGCTTGGGGGTGTTTACTGACAGAGGCTTAGTCAACAGCTCCTCTCTAGGGGATGCTTCTGCTACAAGAGGGAAAACGAAAGTTGTCAGGCTCGGTTTTGCCTGGGCAGCGTTAGTTTTGAAAAGGCCTGGGCTTGGCAATTAGGCGCCTGCCTAGCTATAGATCCGTGCAAAGGAGGAGCGTGGCACACCCTCTGGCAGCTAGCAGAAGTGGTTCTGTGTCCTTCCCCTGAAAAACAGAATTGTCATAGAGTTTGTGCCTACATAACTCAAGTTTAAGATGATGCCTTCATTTCGATCAACTGTAGGATTTTAATGGAGGAAAAAGTGAGCATTCAAGCCAATAGTGTTCTGCGGAGATTGCGTGGTTTAAATCCTGTGCTCAATTTATTTTTGGTTTTGGGTGCTGATTTCTTTGCTATCTTGTGATTAAACAAATGTGCTCACTACCCTCCATGGCTGGGGGGATATAATGCAATCATTGCAATATTGGAGCATAAGTGTCTGTGATTTCTTGGTAAAACTATGGGTTCTGTTTTTGTTTGTTTTGTTTTGTTTTGCAGTACTGTGGGGGGCGGGGGTAGAACCCAGGGCTTCCATCAAGCTTTGCAAGTGCTTTAACACTGAGTTGCACTCCCCAGCCTATTTTTTAGTTTTTACTGGAGACAGGGACCCTGTAAATTGCATAGGCTGCCTCTGGATCCTCAAACTCGCGATCCTCCTGCTTGCACCTCCTGAGTTACTGGAATTACAAGCATGCACCACCACGCCCGGCTGACTTTGGGTTCTGAACAATAATTATAGGAATGAATTGCTTACTTTCATAAGTGATACATTGTATTCGCATGTGTTATGCATTTCTTTCACAGGTGTTTTAAATCACATTGTGGTTAATGACTGGGAAATAATAGCTAGAGTATAACAAACTGAAAGGAAATAATTTTGTTTCAATTAACCTTTGTTCCCTGAGACCCTACAGCTTCCCTGGGAATTCAAGTGTCTTTTTTCAGGGTCCCTCGCTGTGATTTCTGTGGTTGCATGGGACATGTGTCCCAAGATCTCACCCTCTGCTCCATCATCAGACTGCGTGTCTCCCCGGACGTCCTCATGTGTGATTTGAATAAGGGCCCACACTCTCAGCCTAAATTGTGTGGCCCCGACTCCCTCAAATGCTTCCAAATTAGCAAGAATAGCTGCCTTTGGCTCTTGTCGATAGGCTCTGACTTCTTTTCTTTTCTGAGTAATTGTGGCTCCCACAACAACATCCTGTGACATGAGACCCATCACATTTGTAACACATCAGTATTTTTCAGCACATGCTTAAAGCACTTCCAAAGTTCAAAAAGATCCAGGTAAAAAGGGATTTTACTTAATGAAAACTTGTAAGAGTCCAGTTCCCATGCAGCCATCCAGTAAGCAGGTCATCTCTACTTTCACCTTGAGGTTATCTGTAGCCTTTCACCTTTACCTAACAAATAGGTATCGTACCTAATATGCTAACAGTGTTGTTGTTAGGTGCCATCGAGTCATGTCTGACTCAGAGTGACCCTCAGAGGGTTTTCAATGGCTGATTATTTCGTGATTGCCTCGGGAGTGGATTGCCAAATCCTTCTCCCATTTTTGTGGTGCTGGGAATCGAACTCGAGACCTCAGAGACTGCAGAGCAGCGCTCTACCAACTGAGCTAAATCCCAGCCCCATGCTAACAGTAGTACAAACTAAATGTGAAATGATGCTCCCTTCTAAGCATAAACATAGGTAGCTTACAAGCAGCCCAAGGAAGCAGGACTTCTTGTGGGCAATAGGTTGGATGCTGACTATTTGAGATGTATGGTGTACAATCTCATAAAATAGAGGGACACAAGTTTGGAATGTGAAAAGAAATTATTCAAGTATTGGAAAATACTTACTGAGCATTTGCCACATTCTGGCCCCTTGGCTGTCCTTGTCTTACCTGCTTGGTGGAGCAAGAGGGTCAATGCCAAGGAGCAGACTGTCTGAAACCAGACTTACAGGTCGTATCCTATGGGTATAGTTTTTATCTTTTTCATATATGAGAAACTAAGGCTAGTGAGGTGGTGAGCCATGGCTAGCCATGGCCTCACAGGTAGAGGATGAGCAGGCCTAGGATTTGGAAGAAAATGACCTGCTTTGATCACAGTGGAGAAAGCCTTTTTAATCCCTGCCTCCTCTTTCATTGTTAGATTCTTTCCACTGTTGATAAATCGGTACCCAGCTGATTTCATCACTGCCTCCTTCTCTTTTGTTGTTAGGTTCTTTTCAGTAGTAAATTAATCAGCACCCAGCTCTCCCCAAGCCCTCGAGGTAAACAGTAGTGACCTTGATGATTTCAGACACATACACTGGCTCTCAAGACATAAAGAAGCTCACTCAAAGCCACACAGCTAGAAATCAAAAGGGCTGGAATCCAAACGCAAGTTTTCAAATTCCAAATCCTGCCCTCTTTTATGACCCCCTGTTCTTTCCTTCTCTTGCCAATCCGTGAAGAGCCCGGGATGTACCTGCCTTGCAAGGAAGAGCGTGATTGCTAGTGATGATAACGGTCACTGTGTACTGGCCATAACCCGGTGCCCAGCACAGTGCCTCAAGAACTAAAGCAGATACCCATGCCCTTTATTAGTAAATTCTCCAGAAGGTTCTCATGTGCATCCAAATCCAACAGTCACTATCCTGAGCCAGTTCAGTAATCTAGAAAAAGCAGAACTTGTTGCACACAGCATGACCTTCGCCTGAAGAAAGTGATCACTTCTGTTAAGGACAAGAGACTGGGCATTTTCTCTTCACACGAATTTGTGGATTACCCCGTGGTCAGAATCAATAGTATTTCAGGGTTATTTACCGTCTTGTTGATATTCCAGTGCTTTCTTCATCTTTTGGCACATGTTACCATCTGAACTTTTGTCATCAATCCCTCTGATTACATCAGGCTTCAATGATCAGCAGATGGGTCATTTTCTTTCTCTTCTAGGCTTTTTATTGAAAATTGGTGCAACTCCGTAGAATTTGTGAACAAATTATAAGAAAGGGAGCTATCATATCCATAATGCAAGAAATTTACTTAGTAAGCTTTATACAGAAAAATCAGCAACAGAGAGTAATATACTTATTGTGCTGAGTAAAATGTGTTCTGGTTGCTCTTCAGGCTATTGTGGCACAGATAGATAAAGCCCCAAGGAAAGGATGCCAAAACACGTGCTTGATTCTGGGAAACTTTACACACCTGGGAAAGAGGTCGTGGCGCGTGTCACGGAACAGGAACCACTGAACACTGGAAATAATTTCCAATGGTGATCAGTGTGAGGATTTGAAGGGAATTTTCTCTTCACCACTCTTCAGCTTCAACACTCCAAGCACATAACTTACCCCTCAAGTTTGTGTGATCGGTATAAACAACTGAGCACAGCACCCTAGCATGAGAGGAGCCTAACAAACAGGGCTTCCTTTCCTCTTTGACTCTGGCCTATTTGATCCATAAGTATTTATTGAACACCTTCATGTGCCAGACATCGGTCTAGATATAACAGTGAACAAAAGCCAAAGTCTCTGCCTTCGTGGAGCTTGCACTTCAGAGGAAGTAACAAACGGAATCATAAATGGGAGTGTAACTTCAGAGACTTAGTGCTACCATGAAGGAAATATGGTAGCCGATAGAATGATAGCCGGTGTCAGGAAATGGGTGATTCTTTAGCTATGGTGATCAGGGACAACCCCATTGAGAAAAGGTCATTTAGTGTACACAATGACACAAAGCCACCATTTAGGGACTAACCAATCCAAGTAATACTAGACAAGTCTTTGAAACTTCTTTTAGACCTGGTGCATCACCTGTAGTTGCAGGGCTGGAAGAAGCCTACAGGGGTTCTTTCAGCCCTGAAACTGTTTGGGGATTTTCTTTCTCATTCTTAGTTTAATTTGCTATGAGTAAGAAACAAGAAAAAATTACTCATTTGCTATGAGTATGAAAAGAAGAAAAAAAACTCTCTGAAATAATCTCCACTGTGGTAGTTATTTCTTTCTTTCATTTCATTTTCTGGGCTTTTACGAATTGTTCTTCCTCATTAAAGATACATTAGTAAGGCCCAAGTGAATGAAGATTTATTGATTTCTTTAAGGACAAGCTTTAATCATCCCAATTTCTAGAGATTACACTGTTGGAGAAGAGAAGAACCACCGAATGGCAAAATCTTACAGATGAATTATGTGACTTTACAATAACTTCATGTGTGGCTTCAAGTCTGACATTGTACATATGTTAGTGGAGCCAATATACAAAGCTGCCAAAAGTCAGCCAATCCAGTGCTCTATTAGCCAAGAGTTATGTGTACAGTTTTTACAAACAGTCCATGGTCTGGAATGTTTCCTTTCTGGCCATGGTACAGCAGACCTCACCTCGGTCTGAGGCAGTATCTACCTAAAGTAGAGGTCATAATGCTGACAACTTGCATTAAAGGAATTTTTGTCTGCTGACAACTTGCATCAAAGGAATTTTTGTCTTTCAATTGCTCCAGTAATTTCAGCTAGAATATTCTTAGCTGTAAGAATCTAGATATTGTCTCATTGCTACATTTTGCCTTTGTCACCATAGTTTAAATCTCACTTATGGCTCCACAGGCTAGAATGAGAATTCTGGGTCCATAGCAACATAAAATATACACGCCAACATTTTTGATTTTCATCTACTGATTGGTTTTCACTTTATAAAAATATGATTTTCCTAAATTTCAAAAAAACATTTTTAAAAACAA
The DNA here is from genome assembly GCA_007922755.1 of Pedetes capensis. Classification (NCBI taxonomy): domain Eukaryota; kingdom Metazoa; phylum Chordata; class Mammalia; order Rodentia; family Pedetidae; genus Pedetes; species Pedetes capensis. The sequence goes on from VMDO01002266.1 coordinate 69,931, forward strand.
GTTCCCAAGATTCAAGGACTGAAAAGTAAGAGCAACGAGAATATGATGAGGGAAGTAGAGTCAATTAGTCAGTAGTGGAGAAAACTGTAGAGCAACTCTATGCTGTTTCAGTCAGAGAATGGTGGTAAGCTTCTGGCCAGTGGGGAGAGGGAAGAAAACTGCTGCTAAGCATTTTTATGCCAAATAATATTTCCAGCATTTTAGGTACAATAGCTTCTCACCGTGAGCCTAGGGAGTTAGGCTATTGCCCTGCTAACTTTATCAATGTATCAAATTCCAAGTTTACTGTTTTAGAAATAAGAATTTATTTTATGTTTTGACAAGTTCTCACTCAAAATCCTTTCCAGTTCACATCTTTCCTGCCCCTTTTTTTCTTCATTGGAAAGCAAAATATACGAGACTTCTAAATTGTCTCAAAACTAGGGCTGGTCATGTTGCATACACCATTTGGACAATAAGATAAACATGACATGTCCTGGAATACTATTCCAAAGAGTCTATTGTTAAATTTCAGTAGCTATTACCCTATTTACTTTGTCGATGAGGAACTGAGGTTTGGTGAAGTTAAATCCCAAAGAAGTTCCACTAATTTTTGTTGTTGTTAGGTATGATGAAGTCAGGTCTGACTCATAGCAACCCTATATACAACAGAATGAAATACTCCTTGACACTGTGCCATGCCCAGCACTTTATCAGTGCTCCTCTGCTATTCATAGGGTTTTCAATGGCTAATTGTTTCAAGATTGTCTCAGGAGTGGATTGTCACATCCTTCTCCCATTTTTGTGGTGCTGGGGAATCAAACCAAGGGCCTAGAGAGTACATTGTGGCACTCTACCAACTGAAGTAAATCCCAGGCCCTAAATACATACAGTGATCCCCTTTGGAGTTGTTGTTAGGTGCTGTCAGGCTCCCAAGCACCATGTCAGTGTTTCTCTGCTATTCCTAGGGATTTCACTGGCTAGTTGTTTTAGTGGTTGTTTCAGAAGTGGGTTTCCAAGTCCTTCTCCCGTATTTGTGGTGCTGGGAATTGAACCTGGGTCCTTAGGAAGTGCAGAGCAGCACTCTACCAACTGAGCTAAACCACAGCCCATTCCCAAGAGTCTATTGCTAAATTTCAGTAGCTATTGCTCTACTTACTTTATCAATGAGGAACTGAGTCTCAGTGAAGTTAAATCCCAAAGAAGTTCACTAGCTAGTTAGTAGCAGAACTAAAATTTAACCTAGGACTGTGCAACTCTACAACCTGCTATCTTTCCCCTCTACCATTTTGCCTTAGGAAAATAAAGGGTGCTTTCTTTTACACAAACAGCACACATTCTCTTTAAATCAAACAAGAATTTACAGCACTTTTTTAATGTTGAAATGGCCTCCTCAGGGAAGAAGCTGAAAAATTTTCTTCCTTAGAAGTCTATTAATACCAGATTGGTTATCATATATGCCTGGTATAACTTCAATGTGGTCCTTCCCCAAGGTGAAAAGATAGACACAATGATTCCTCAAGTTCCCTTTTCAGCTTTCCAATCAAAGGCCAAGTCTATATCCATGCAAAGCAAAATGGTGGGAACATGTGCAGGCCAATCATCCTACCCCATGCCATTACTTTTGGCTGAAGTGATGCCCAGATTATCTGAAAGGGTCACAGTCTCTTGGATCCCAACTGTGCTGACCATTTTCCCACAACCAGGGAGAGGATCAAACTCTGTCCCAGTTTGTGCCCAACTCAATGTACACCATTCCAAAGAATCTGTGGTCAAATTTCCAATTTTTGGAAATACAAATCAGAACAAAAACTGACAAGAAAAGAGAACCATGTTAGAAAACAGAAACATCTTTTAACATTCTGTTATGTGTATCAGTTAGGATTGTGTTTGTCTGCATCAGAAAACCCAGCTCCTTTACCATCTCAGAGATTTATTTTTCTCACATAGCAAAGCTCAAAAGTAGGTAGTCCATGGATGGTGGAGCCATTCAAGGATGCCATTATGAGGCCAGTCTCCTTGTATATTCCTGCACCACCGATGAAAGCATGTGGCTTTCATTCTTATGGTGGTGATAAAACTGTTGTCCCTCTGGTGTTGAGTTCATATTCCATGCAGAAAGCAAAAGCCAGTTCCCTGCCAAACTGTGCTTTTTAATTTGGGCTGGGAAGCCTTCTCCCAGGACATGTCATGTGTGTTTTATTGTCCAAATGGTGTATGTACTGTGACCATCCCTAGCTATAAAGGAATCTAGAAGTCTGTATATTTTGCTCTCCAGACTTCAGTGTTGTTGTTGTTGTTGTTGTTGTTGTTGTTGTTGTTGTTGTTAGATGCCATTGAGTCATGTCTGACTCATAGCAAACCTCATAGGGTTTTCAATGGCTGATTGTTTCGGGATTGCCTTGGATGTGGATTACCACATCCTTCTCCCATTTTTTGTGGAGCTGGGAACTGAACCTCGGACCTCAGAGACGAGAGAGCAGCGCTCTACCACCTGAGCTAAATCCCAGCCACAGACTTCAATATAAAGAGGGAAAAAGGCAGGAGAGATATGAATTGGAATGAGTTTTGAGTGAATGCTTGTCAAAACATAACATAAACTGCTATTTCTTAAAACAATAAATTTAGAATTTAACACATAAATAGGACTACATTACATAAGCATTTCCTCGATGCATCTGTTTTAATACTCAACAATTTGTATGAACGTGAACATAGTTTTAGAACAGCAATACAACTAGGCAGGAACACAGTTCTACCTGAATTAGGTGAAATGAGAAGAATACAAGTCTCGGTGTCAGATCCAGGTCTGAATTCCAGTCACATGCCTAAGTAGATTTAAGATGCCTCTGGACTTCAATTTCTTTACATGTAAATGGATGTCAATAATAGCTGTCCACAGAATAACTTTAGAATTAAATGATCTGTATATATTTTGTTTACCAAATGAAGAGTCTGGCACACAATAGGCATTCAGGAAATGGTGGTTCCAGTCTCCTTTGTTTTGCCTCTTTTATTCAGCAAGTTCCTAAACCTTTATAAAACTCAACTCAGAGAGAGTTGACAGTTGAGGAATCAACTCTTTACAAGAAATCAGATCAAATCCATGGAAGGGTGTGCAGCCTTCTCTGTCCGTGCATGCCAAGCGTCTTTCATTTGGGGCTTCATCACTTTATCTTAGCAAACCAGACAAAAATGTCTAAGCAACTCTGTTTTCCAAGATGTGTTGTGTGCTTGAAAGTGCCATCTGCTTGTGACTTGTTACAAAACAGAGTCAACAGAGCCATTTGGTGACATTTTAACAAGTGACTTCAGTGTTTGTCAGCAAGGGATATAATTCCTAGAATTTGTGCAATTTGGTCTGTGCTGTTGAGATGTGAAATAAAGCCTTCACAGAGATGCTCAGTGGTTTTAAGACATTATCCTCATCTTAACCCAGGAAGCCAGGTTTTCAATTACATTTCCTTCCTTTTTAATGATCTCCCATGTCACCCTGATGTTTCCAGTCAAAGATGGATGTTTAAAGCTGATTCCCTCATAGTGACTACTGCAGAGTCAAAAAGAGAAGAAACAAATGAACCAAAAATAAAGCCTACAGATTTACAAGGTCAAAAATCTACCCATTAGCCAAAATCTCATTTCTGCAATGTGGCTAAGATAAAAGAAAATTCTAGAGTATAGCTCAGAGTCATAGGTTCTTGTTCATGGATGAATTCTGTGCCTTTTTGTAAGCTACCATTCAACATTACGTGGGCTGGGATTTAGCTCAGTTGGTAGAGCGCTGCGCTGCAGTCTCTGAGGTCCCGAGTTCAATTCCTAGCACCGCAAAAATGGGAGAAGGGCCTGGCAATCCACTCCCAAGGCAATCCCGAAACAGTCAGTCATTGAAAACCCTATGAGGGTGGCTATGAGTCAGATACTGACTCGACAGCACCTAACAACAACAATTCAACATTATTCTCTTTTCTTACTGAAAAAAAGGAATGAACATACATGCCCCACCCATCTCAGCTGGTTGATATGAAAATCATTGAGATAATGTATCTATTATAAGGAATACAAGCCCCATACAAAACAAAGTATGGCATATTGAAGGCTATTTTGATATTTCCCATCTATTGCAGTACAGTCTGTGCCAGGCTGATGCTCATAGTAAAGCCCATTTCCTACTCAAACTCTCATCTTATGTCTCACCTTATTTTTACAGACAAACTTTCTTACAAGAGACCATCACTCTACTTTCACTGTCTCTTTCCCATACTCGTAGCCTGATTTAGCCATTTCTTCCTGGGTTCCACCTACTCAGATTAAGCATCCCACTCTGCAGGCTGACCACCCTCTCCTAACCTGAATAGAGCCAAATTCATTCTTTCATATTCAGTGAAAAAAATTACTAGTACCTACCAAGTCAGAGGTGATCAAAACAGACAACATGCCCCAGTCTCTTGGAGAAAGGATTTCATTCCTCTGGCCTCACAAGAAAAGTCAGCAACCCAATGTCACTCTCTCCCCTCTCACAGAGCAACTGCTCCCAAAGATTTCATTGTGTCTTTGTACTATTCCCACTTTGCTCATGAACTCCAAGGTAACAAGCAATACCTGCAAGTCATGGCCTGACTCACAGCCAACAGTGCAAATCATGGGCCCCAATGGTGTCCATCCTGAGAGGGCAGCATTGGTATAAAGGCTATGATCCCCTATCTTCCTCACATTGACTGTCTTCATGCTTCTACTCAGAGACTTGAGTCTTTTCTGGAATTATATCTAGAAATATACTCCTGGAAACATTGCCTTTCACTGTCTGGCATTAACACATTTCTCTACAATTCCTCAAAAAATAGTCACCGAAATGAGACTAGCCTCCATTTTCCTCATATAACACCTCCCCACTCAGGTGTTTGTGCAAAACACATCCCTCATGAATTTTATCCTCAATGGTCAGCCTCCAACGTCTAGTTGACCTTATCTACAATACTCTAGAAGCCAAGGAAATCTGGAAAATCAATCTAAAGCTTTATGCCTTCAAAGTGGTGAAGTGTGCAAATAGTCATTACCACGTACTCCAAAAGAAATAGGTAGTAACAACTATTTCCAAACTAAAGCACTTTGAAGCCACGAATTATTGACACAAATTGAAGACAGAATTTGTTGACCAAGTACATCTGAATGTGTTCAGGTAGCAACCTCTATAGCATCTTGGAAAGAGCTGATCTGCTTTCTTTGCCACTTACTAGGCCTGCAAGATGCCTTTAACATGCCTTTAACTTCCCCTGGAAAGACAGAGATGCATTAGGTTTAGAAATGTGTCAAGGGAACCAAGCTGGGATTTAGCTCAGTTGGTAGAGCGCTGCTCTGCAGTCTCTGAGGTCCCGAGTTCAATTCCCAGCACGGAAAAATGGGAGAAGGATGTGGCAACCCACTCCCAAGGCAATCCCAAAACAATCTGCCATTGAAAACCCTGTGAGGGTCACTATGAGTCAGACTCGCCTCAACGGCCCCTAACAACAACAACAACAACAAGGGAGACAGGGCAAGGTTATTTCAAGATGGAAGAGGTGAACATTTTTGTCAGTTGGAAACAATCATCCAGTAGTGGAATGTGAAAATACCAGAGAAGATGACTGGTCCAGGTGATCTATGAGAGGAAAAGAGTAGGTCAAGACAACTATCTAGTTGGAGGGCTTGACACTGAGCAAGCCCAGGTCCTAACTAATACCTGTATTCACTGAGACAGGAGAGAAGCAAATGAGGATGGAAAGGAATGTGAATAAATTAGAGAAGGAAACTTGAGGGAACTATGATGGTGCTGTCTGTTTTTCTCTATTGTTAGATGCCATCGAGTCAGGTCCAACTCATAGTGACCCTGTGTACAACAGAATGAAACACTCCCAGACACTGTGCCATGCCCAGCACTGTGTCAGCGTTTCTCTTCTATTCATAGTGTTTTCAGTGGTTGATTGTTTCAGGAGTGGGCTGCCAAGTGCTTTTCCCATTTTTGCAGTGCTAAGGATCAAACCCAGGGCTTCAGAGCATGCAGGGCAGCACTCTACCAACCTAGCTAAACCCAACAAGGTTGAAACTGGGATCACTGTTTAAGATAAGGACAGCAAGCAGATTCATTGTGTTATGAGAGTACCCTAATGCTTGTCGTCTAATGTCGAATGCTTGTCGTAAAATAAGCATTAGAAAAGCGGATTATATTCACTTTTATCTCCTGTCAGGTTGAAATTTATGGCAAGTGTTTATCTACAAAAGACCTCATATAAAAATAACTCAGGCCACCACCCACATATTTTGCCTTTTAAGTAAAACACATGAGCCTTTCGGAAATTTTTATTTTTAAACCCTGAACTATAATGACCTCTCTAAGCTCATCTAAGTTTTGAAAATAACTTGGCCCAAATACATGCTTTCAGAGAAGCCCTCTGACCACACATACTCTTTCATGACCGGCAGGCTTGGAGGGTCCGGGAATCTCACCAGCAAGAGGTGTGTGCAAAAAGAAAACTAAACTCTGGAGGTTTTGTGTTCAGTGTTGTAAAAATGGTCCCAGACATGACAAATGAGAGGGAGGTAATATAAAACATGGACCATGTTTATGTTTGGCCTTTGAAGAGTTTAGTAGGCATTATCTTTGCTGAGCCAAATCAGGTTCTTGGCTCCAAATGTTTCAGATTTACAATGTCTTCCTTTGATTATTGGGAATCATAGGGTTGGCTTGGGAAAGTTTCGTATTCAGACTTGAGGGCAGTTGGCAGACAGACCAGAGCAGGTAGTGGCCTCCTGGGTGGGGAGCTCAGGATTCCCATTCAATTTCCCCTATCACCCCTCACCCCAATAACAAACAGAAAAAGCAAGAATGAGGATGGACTGGGCCTAAGCTCAACCAGTATTTCAGTGTTCCCAAGAGGTGAATTCACTTGTAAGAAAAAGGGTTAGGGACTTGGTGAAAACTAACTCAATTATATTCATCCTCTCTCTCTCTCTCTCTCTCTCTCTCTCTCTCTCTCTCTCTCTCTCTCTCTCTCTCTCCCAGTCTCTTGTAAGAAGTAAGTAGTGGTCTCTGTTTTATCTTTCAGAAATTCTAGTCACTCACATGATCAGTGCAATAACACAGCCAAGATTAAATAGATAAAAAGTGCCTGGCACTATGTGATCAAAACCAGAAAGCTCCCTCCCTCCATTTGAGGATAGGAAGACAAACAAACAGGACAGAAAGACCATGAAGAAGAAAGGAACAGAAGGGATAGAAAAGGGCAGGTGAAGTACTTTAGACAGATGGGCCAGAGAAGGTTTGGTGCCACATGGCAGTGGGGAGCCGAGAGGAATGAGCTCTCTGAGGTCAGCGTCTGGGCCAGAATGCTCTGGGATGAGGAGTAATACGCAGAAGAGAAAGTAGAGGGACTACACTTGTTCTGTCCCAGAAACAGCAAGGAGACGAGGATGGCTGGCCTGGGTCACCTGAGACAGCGACATGAAGTCTGAAGCAAGTGGGAGAAGGTCAGCTTTGGTCTTTCAAGGATTTTGAAGCTCACCCACAGGGATGTGGGAAGCTATCATGGGATTTTAAGCAGAAGAATGACCAGCAGGTTCTAACTTGAATTCTGAAAGTCCAATCTGGCTGCTGTTTACAAAATAGACTGTAGGGCAGCCAGGCGAGGAGGAATCTGACATCTGGTCCTAGTTCTCAGCAGGGCAGCCAGGCAATTTCTGGGACAATAACAGGCTCACTTAATGAAGAACTCACAGACCCAAATCAGATAAACAAACATAAAAACTGTGACATTCATCTACCTTACAGCTTAGATTTTACATTAGATTGATCTGTTTGAGGATGGACAAATCACATTATAACATGGTAACAAAATGAAATTTATTGGACTAGGGGCTATTCTGTTCCTGGCATTTTTTCTTCACCAGCCAGAAAGTTCAAATATCAAACTATTACATTCAAAACCAGACCTGAAAGGCACAGGAAAGACCTGTGTGTTTGCTCTCCTTCTCCTTGAACTTTTCCTTCTTGGCAATTACAGGGATATTGCCCAAAGAGCAGGCTGGATAATCATGTCTCAGCCTGGCTCACCAGGGTTGTGGGGTCTGACTCAGGAAGTTGTGGCCACAGCTCCAGACGTTCAAAGATGATCCTCTGGTTGGCCTTGTCTCTTGTGCCTGGGGTTTTTTTGGGGGGACTGTATGGTGGGACCTGACAGAGAAACTAACTAACAGAGGACTTGGAAGCAAGAAGCCTTAGGTCTTATTATTTTTTTAAGTATCAAATGTCCCCCAAAGGCTCATGTGCTAAATGCTTTGTCCCCAGCTTGTGGAGCTGTTTTGGAAGGTAGTGGAAACTTTGGGAGGTGGGTCCAGCTGGAGGAAGTGGCTCCTGGAGGTGTGTCTTTCAAGGGAATGTCTTGCCTTTGCCCCTTCGTGTAGCTCTCTGCTTCCTGTCCACCATGAGGTGAACAACCTCTGCCATCAGGATCATGTTCTGCCCAAATAATCATGAGCCAAACCCTCTGAAACAGTGAGCAAAAATAAGGAATTCTTCTCTTTAAGTTGTTTGTCTCAGGTCATCACAGCAATGCATAGGTAGCAAATATGTGTCCCACTAAAGGATTTGCAGCCTTTAGCTAATTATTTCATTCAGCAAATTGGTATCCCTAAAACGCACTAAGTCCTGTTCTAGATGTGCAGGACTCAGCAACAAAAAGGACTAAAGTACTTGTCTTCAAAGAGCTTCCATTTTTATGGGAGAAGACAGATAATTCAAAAAGAAATAAGCAAAATATGAAATGTATTAGATAATGATTTATACAGTGGAGAAATACAGAGAGGAAGGGGGTGAGGAGTGGTTAGGTTTGTAATTTTAAAAAGAGGGATCAGAAGATGATTCATTGGGAAAGTTACATTTGAGTATAAACCTTCGCAAGGTTGTGAAACAAGATGGTGATATAGATATAGGTATAGATATGAGATAGGTTGATGGAAACAAAAATATACATATGCATTGGAGGGAAAGCTTTCTAGGCAGGAAGAACAGTATTTCCAAGAACATGCATGACATACTTGAAGACCAGCACGAAGACTGTGGTCGGGGCAAATGAGCAAAGAAGAGAAGGTAGAATATGAGGGAAGATTATGGAGAGAACCAAGCTGTAGAAGGCCTCATGGCTCACTTGAAGCCTGCAGTTTTTACTCAAAGAAGGGAGCCATCGGAAGGTGCTAATGGGATGTTGGGTGGCTTCTCCAAGGTAGGAGCAGGAAGACCAGAAGACTCTGGCATTAATTCAGGCAGGAGATAATGTTGAAAGGGACAAAAGTGGCAGCAGCAGAGATGGTGAGAAATGGTGAGATGCTCAAGATAACATTTGAGAACCAAAAGGATCTGTTAATGTGGCATTTATAGGAAAAGAATCAAGAAGGACTCCAGTGTATTTGGCCTAAACAGCTAAAAGAATCAGTTACCAACTCTTGAGATAAGGAAGTGTGGGCTGCAGGAGCTGGGAATTATATCTTTGAGCCCAGGCCTACTGGAAATGCACATGGAGATGGTGGGTGGGTGGTTGAATGTGAATATGGTATTCAAGAGGGAGGGTTGGGCTACAGTGGACATTTCCAGCTACGTGACAGGCTGGGATGATCAGTGGAGAAAGTACAGATGGAGAAGTAAAGGCATCCAGGGGCTTCCTATGTTTCCCAGATTAAGGAGAGAAAGATCTGCAAAAGAAGCCACAAAGGAAACTAAGGGGCAAGAGGAAAGCCGAGAGACTGAGGTTTCTCTAAGAGTGAAGAAAAAAGGAGGAGCAACTTCCAAGTACCAAAAAGACTAAGAACTGACCACTGAGTTACATGCAGGGGGTTGTTGATGACCTTCAAAAGGGCAATTCCAGTGGAACAGTGGGGCAGAGGCCCAATGAGATGAGTTTAAGAAAGAATGGAAGGAACAAAATTGTAAGTAGTGAGGAGAGGAGATTTATTCAGAGTTTCTACTGTAAGCAGGAACAGCCAAATGTAGACAAAATATATAAATATATATTATTCTAAAAATAATTTATTTTATATATAATTCCTATATATATATATATTACTATGTATGTATAGATTTATTATTTACTTCATATGAGCTGGTTAAAATCTTCCCTACCTTCATTTGTGGCCTCAGTGGTGGATATGTAAATTTGAATAATAGTCATATTAACTTGTCTTCCTTGTAGGCTTATGGATATTATTCTATCACTGACAGCATTTTTACCAGCTCTTGCAATCTGAAATAGATCAAACATGCAATCAGGATGTACTGATAATTGCTGCTGACTGGAATGCAAAGTTGGGAACAAAGAAGAAGGCTCAGTAGTTGGAAAATATGGCCTTGGTGACGGAAATGATACTGAAGATGGCATGATAGAATTTTGTCAGACCAATGGCTTTTTAATTGAAAATACATTTTTTCACCAACAGAAACAGTGACTATACACGTGGAATTCATGAGACAGAACATATAGGAACCAAATTGACTACAATTGTGGAAAGACAGGATGGAAAAGCTCAATATCAAATGTCAGAACAAGACCAAGTTCTGAATATGGATCAGACCATCAAATGCTCAAATGCAGGTTCAAACTAAAACTGAAGAAAATTAGAAAAAGTATATGAGAGCCAAGGTATGACCTTGTGTATATCCCACCTGAGTTCAGAGACCACTTAAAGAACAGGTGTGATGTGTTAGACACTAATGTTCAAAGACCAGACAAGCTGTGTCATAACATCAAAGATATCATTCAGAAGGAAAGAAAAAGGCTATCAGATAAGAAAATAGAAACTTGCCCTTGAATGTTCAACAGCTAAATTAAAAGGAAAACAGAATAAAGTTAAGGAACTAAACAGAAGATTTCAAAAGGTAGCTTGAGAAGACAAAAACAAATATTATAATGACATGTGCAAAAAGCTAGAGATAGAAAACCAAAAGGGAAGAACATACTTTGTTTTGCTCAAGCTTAAAGAATTGAAGAAAAAATTCAAGTCTCCAGTGGCAATACTGATGGATTCTGCAGGGGAAACATTAAATGATACAGGAAACATCAAAAGAAGATGGAAGGAATACACAGAGTCATTATACCAAAAAGAATTGGTGGATGACCAACCATTTCAAGAGGTTCCATATGATCAGAAACCAATGGTACTGAAGGAAAGAGTAGAAGTTGCCTTGAAGGAATTAAAAATCACAAGGCTCTAGGAATTGATGGAATACCAACAGAGATGTTGCAACAAACAGATGTGGCACTGGAGGTGCTAATGTGTTTATGCCAAGAGTCTTAGAACTGGCCAACTGACTGGAAGAAATCCATATTTTCGCCTATTCCCAAGGAAGGGGATCCAACCAAATGTAAAAACTCCCAAATGGTATCATTAATATCACATGCAATTAAACTTTTGCTAAAAATCTTTCAAAAAACAAGTGCAGGAGTATATAGACAGGGAACTGTCAGAAAATCAAGAAGAGGGTGAAGAACCAGGGACATCATTGTTTATATCAGATGGATATTAGCCAAAGCAGAGAATACCAGAAAGATGTCTACCTATGTTTTATTAACTATGCAAAGGCATTTGTGTGGATTGTAATAAATTGTGGATAACTCTGCAAAGAATGGGAATACCAGAGTACTTAATTTTACTCATAAGGAATCTCTGCATGAACCAGGAGGCAGTTGTTTGAACAGAACAAGGAAACACTGCCTGGTTTAAAGTCAAGAAAGATGTGCATCAGGGCTATATCCTTTCACTGTACCTCTTCAATCTCTGTGCCAAGCAAATAATCCAAGAAGCTGGATTTTATGAAGAAGAATGTGACATCATGATTGGAGGAAGACTCATTAACAACTTGCATTATGCAGATGACAGAACTCTTCTCACTTAAAGTGAAGAGGATTTGAAATATTTACTGATGTAGAGCAAAGAACACAGCCTTCAGTATGGATTGCAGCTCAACATCATCAAAACAAAAGTTCTTACAACTGGGTGGGTATGCAACTTCATGATAAATGGAGAAAAGAGTGAAATTGTCAAAGATTTTGCTTTACTTGGTTCTACAATCAACACCCGTGGAAGCAGTAGTCAGGAAATCAAAAGATGTATTGCATTGGGAAAAGCTGCTGCAAAGGACCTCTTTAAAGTGTTGGAAAGTAAAGTTATCACGTTGAAGAGGAAAATGTGCCTGACTCATGCCATGGTATTTGCAGTCGCATCATATGGTTGTGAAAGCTGGACATTGAATGAGGGATAAAGGCAAAGAATTGATGCTTTTGAATTATTGTGCTGAAAACTAATACTGAATATAGCATGGACTTCCAAAAGAGCAAACAGATCTATCCTACAAGTGCAGCTAGAGTGCTCCTTGGAAGCAAGGATGGCTAGGTTGTATCTTACATATTTGGACATGTAACCAGGAGAAACCAATCCCTGGAGAAAAACATCATGTTTGGGAGAGTGACAGATCAGTGAAAAAAAAAATGAAAAACCTCCACTAGATGGATTGACACAGTATCTGCAACAATAGGCTTAAATATAAGTAAGATCATGTGCCTGGCACAAAATCAGGGAGTGTTTCTTTCTGTTGTAAATAGGGTCACTATGAGTCAGACTGGACTTGATGGCACCTAACAACAACAACAATATAGTTGTACATTTTATTGTACTATTATATGTGTACACGTATTGTACTACTTGGGAGAAGGACCTGGCAACCCCCTCCCAAAAATCAATCTGCCATTGAAAACCCTATGAACAGCAGAGAAGCACTGACAATAGTGTTTCCCCTGTTGTGTGTAGGGTCACTATGAGTTGGATACTGACTCGACAGCACCTAACAACAACAACAACATTATATTACTATATCTGTATATCTATATACCTATATCTATATCTCCCCCACATGTCTGTCAGTTTGCCACACTAGGAGGGGTTGCATGTTGTGATGCGGCTGAAAGCTACGCCACTGGTATCCCAGACACTAGCAGGGTTACCCATGGTAGACAGGTCTCAGCTGAGCTTCCAGACTAAGACAGACTAGGAAGTAGGACCTGGCAAACCACTCCTAAAACAACTAGCCATTGAAATCCCTATGAATAGCAAAACAAACAAACAAACAAAAAAACAAAAAACTACTATCAGACATTGTGCCAGAAAATGAGACCCCCAGGTTGAAAGGCACACAAAAGACTACTGAGGAAGGGTTGCCTCCTTAAAGTAGAGTCTACTGTGATGACAGAAATGGAGTAAAGCCCCAGGGACCTCCATTTGCTGATGTGGCATGACTCAAAACAAGGAGAAACAACTGTAAACATCCATTAATAATTAGTACATGTAGTGTATGTAATATGAATCTAGGAAAATTAGAAGTTGTTAAAAAAGAAATGGAGCACATAAACATTGACATTCTAGGCATCAGTGCGCTAAAATGGACCAACATGGGCCATTTGAGTCAGATAATCATATGGTCTACTATGCTGGGAATGACAAACTAAAGAGAAATGGGGTTGCATTCATCATCAAAAAAGACATCTCAAGATCTGTCCTGAAATACAATGCTGTCAATGATAGAATAATATCCATACACCTACAAGGAAGGCCTGTTAATATGACTATTATTCAAATTTATGCTCCCACCACTAAGGCCACAAATAAAGGGAAGATTCCTACCAGCTTCTGCAATCTGAAATAGATCAAATATGCAACTAGGACATACTGATAATTTTTGGTAACTGGAATGCAAAGGTTGGAAACAAAGAAGAAGGTTCAGTTGCTGAAAAATATGGCCTTGGTGTCAGAAAAGATGCTGGAGATCGCCTTATAGAATTTTGCCAGACCAATGACATTTTCATTGCAAATACATTTTTTCACCAACATAAATGGTGACTATACACATGGACTTCACCAGATGGAACATACAGGAACCAAATGGACTACATTTGTGGAAATAGATGATGGAAAAGGCCTGTATCAAATGTAGAACAAGACCAGGTGCTGATTGTGGATAAAACCATCAACTTCTCATGTGCAAGTTCAAACTGAAGCTGAAAAACACTAGAACAAGTGTATGAGAGCCAAGGTATGACCTTGAGTATATTTCACCTGAGTTCAGAGACCACCTGAAGAACAGATTTAATGCATTAGACAAAAATGATTGGAGACCAGACAAGTTGTGGCATGGCATCAAAGATATTCATGAAGAAAGCAAAAGGCTATTAAAAAGACAGGGGAAAAAAAAGACCAAATTACCTGTCAAAAGAGACTATGGAACTTGCCCTTGAATGTCGAGCATCTAAAGTAAAAGGAAGATATGATGAAGTTAAGGAACTAAACAGAAGATTTCAAAAGACAGCTCTAGAATACAAAGACAAATATTATAATGACATGCACAAAGAGCTAGAGGCAGAAAACCAAAAGGGAAGAACACACTCTGTGTTTCTCAAGCTTAAAGAATTGAAGAAAAAAATTCATGCTTCAAGTTCCAGTAGTGAAAGACTCTATAGGGAAAATATTGAATGATGCAGGAAACATCAAAAGAAGATAGAAGGAATACACAGAGTCATTATACAAAGAAGAATTGGCAGATGACCAACCATTTCAAGAGATTGCATAAGAAGAGGAACCAGTGGTATTGAAGGATGAAGTGGAAACCACTTTGAAGGAATTGACGAAACATAAGCTTCCAGGAATTGATGGAATACCAACAGAGATGTTTTAACAAACACATGCAGCACTGGAGGTGGTAATATGTTTATGCCAACAGATTTGGAAAACAGCTACCTGCCAACTGACTGAAAGAGATCCATATTTGTGCCTATTCCCAAAAAAAGGGGATCCAACTGAATGTGGAAACTATCAGACAATATCATTAATATCACACACAAGTAAAATTTTACTAAAGATCATTCAAAAGCAACTACAGCAGTATATAGACAGGGAATTACTGGAAAATCAAGCAGGATTCAGAAGAGGGCAGGGAACCGGAGATATCATTGCAGATGTCAGGTGGATATTAGCAAAAAGCAGAGATTATCAGAAAGATGTCTATGTTTTATTGACTATGCAAAGGCATTTGACTGTGTGGCTCCTAACAAATTATGGATAACACTTCAAAAAATAGGAATACCAGAGCACCTAATTGTACTCATGAGGAATCTGTACCTGAACCCGGAGGCAGTTGTTACAATAGAACAAGGAAACATTGCCTGGTTTAAAGTTGAGAAAGGTGTGCATCAGGGCTGTATACTTTCACCAAATCTTTTCAATTTATATGCTGGGCAAATAATCTGAGAAGCTGGACTTTATGAGGAAGAACATAGATTCAGGATTGGAGGAAGACTCATTAACAACCTGCATTATGCAGATGACACAACTCTGCTTGCTGAAAGGGAAGATTTAAAACATTTACTGATGAAGATCAAAGAACATAGCCTTTGGTGTGGATTGCAATTAAACATCAACAAAACAAAGATCCTTACAACTGGGTCAGTATGCAACTTCACAATAAATGGAGAAAAGATTGAGATTGTCCATGATTTTGCTTTACTTGGTTCTACAATCAACACCCATGGAAGCAGCAGCAAAAAAATCAAAAGACACATTGCTTTGGGAAAAGCTGTGGTAAATGATCTCTTTAGCATATTGAAAAGTAAAAATGTCACATCAAAGAGGAAGGTATGCCTGACTCATGCCATGATGTTTTTAGTCACATCATATGGTTGTGAAAGCTGGACATTGAACAAGGGAGACCGGAGAAGAATTGATGCTTTTGAATTATGGTGCCAAAGACATTTATTAAATATACCACGGACTGCCAAAAGAACCAACAAATCTGTCCTTGAAGAAGTGCAACCAGAGTGCTGTTTGGAATCAAGCATGGCTAGACTGCATCTTATGTATTTTGGACATGTAGTCAGGAGGGACTAATCCTTGGAGAAAGACGTCATGTTTGGGAGAGTGGTAGGTCAATGAAAAAAATGAAAACCCTCCACTAGATGGATTAACACAGTGTCTGCAACAATGGGCTTAAACATAAAAAAGATCGTATGCCTGGCACAGAATCAGGGAGTGTTTTGTTCTGCTGTACACAGGGTCACTATGAGTCAGAGTCAACTCAATGGCACCTAACAACATATCTATATCTATCTATCTATATACTGACAGATAGATAGATATAGATACACACACACACACACACACACACACACACACACACACACACACACAGATCAGTCTACAGCCATACCACCCCTGGCATCCCATCTCATCTGATCTAGAAGCTAAGCATGGTTGGGCCTGTTTAGTACTTGGATGGAGACTGCATGGGTGCTGCTGGCTTGGGGGAAGGACCTGGCGGCCCACTCCCAAAACAATTACCCACCAAAAACTCCATGAGTAGCTGAGAGGCACTGTCACACAGTGTCAGGTAGTGTTTTGTTCTGTTGTACATAGGGTTGCCAGACTCCATGGCAACTAACAACAATATACATATCAATATCTATACACACATGATCCTTTCAAGAGAGGGGAACTTACACAAGACAGAGAGGAGACTTGCAGGAGTGGTGTCATTGAGTAAGGGTGGGAGAAGCAGATGGGCTGTAAGGCACAGGTAGAAATGTTGACCTTGAATAGAGGCAGTAGAAGTTCATTCATAATAACAAAAGGAAGGCAGAGGTGCACCATGCAATATAAAAATAACACTGTTGTGCTTCTGGAAGCTGGTATCTTTACTAACTATTCTATTTCTCCTGCTAAGGTCGGAAATAAGCTGATTGCTTGGGAGTGACCATGGGGGAACAGGTGTGGGAAGCTTAAAGATAAAAGGGAAGGTATGAAGTACTTGTAAAGGAGAATGGGTTCCCAAGAAATAGGAAAATAAAACATCACTGATGGGCAGCATTAACTAAGAGCTCCCGTGAGGTGTTGAGACAGAGAGCAGTTGACACTGTTGTACGTTTTTCTCCTGTGCATCAAGCTGAAGGGGTAGATTCACCAATTAAGGTACAATAAGGCGAAGAAGGAACTTGGGAGTGAAGAATGTGGCTCAGAGGGTAATTATCACAGGCTCCAAGCAGGGGAAAGAAGGAGGGGAGGATAAAAAAGTGTCCATGTAAAGTCAAAGGGCCATAGGATTTAGGTACTGGATGGAGTGACTGAACAGAGAGATAGGAAGCTGTAGTAGGATAGTGAGAATCATGAACCTGAATTTATAAAGACATTGTAGTTGATAAAGGAATTTCAATGATATGATCACATGAGTGATAGGCTTCAGCTGAGTAGAGACTAAACCTTTAGAAGAAAGAAAGTCAAGGAATTGCCAGATCAGGATATGTGACAAGTCTTTCAGGTAGATATTGGAATCACAGAGAATTATGAAAATGATGTTAGACCAGGAGAAGGAGCCAGGAGCTGAAATACCCAATTAATGAAGGGGTGGCAAGGACTAGTAGATGGCTTTAATCAGGAGGAGTGGTGCGTGGTATAGACAAACAACATGAGATCCAACAATGGAGGACAGATAGTCTGGAAACAGCCAGGAGGTCATCTACTTATGGCATGAGGAGTGAGAGGCAGAAAACAGCTGCCACCTGAGTAGGCTTCAGGGGAAGATGTGGCCTCCTAAAGGGGAACCAGGCTTCACTCAGAACCAGAAGGAAGAGGACATTGAGAGGGAGTGCGGGGGTGCGGGGGACTTTGCTGGTAGGTGACCTGGAGTTCTGAGAGGCAATGAGAAGGGGCCTCTGGAGTCAGGAAGGGGTGGGAAATGGGCTGAGAAAGTGGCCTTGGGGGGTGAGAGTCCACAGGATGAGCAATGACCTAGAGAGTCTCTTTTCTGCTTTTTCTTTTACTTTTATTTCCTTTTTCTTTTTTCTGCTTTCTTTTTCTTTTTTCTATTTTCTTTTTTCTTTTATTTTTCTTTCTTTGATTTTTGTTTTTGTTTTTGTTTTTTGGGGTTTTTGGTTTTTTTGTTTTGTTGTTGTTGTTGTTTGTTTTGTTTGTTGTTGTTGTTTTTGCCATCCTTGGGGGTGGAACCCAGGGCTTTGCACATATTTTGCAAGTGCTCTACCAATGAGCTGCACCCCAAGGCTGCCCCCTAACTTGTTTAATTATTTTTTTATCTTGAAACAGAGACTTATTAAGTTACGCAGGCTGCCTCTGGCCTCAAACTTGCCATCCTCCTGCCTCCCCCTTCTGAGTCACTGGGATTACAGGCATGAGCCACGGCATCCAATGGCCTGGGAAGTCTTAGAGGATATTAACTAGGTTCAAGGTATGATGAGACTTCCCTGATGGTCTTGTGGCAGGGTGTGCTGGTGAGACTGTAAGAGGGAAGGAGTGGAGTGAGGTCCACAAGAGCCAGGACAGGTCCACAGCTCTTTGTCAATCACTTTCATCAAAGATTGGATATAGGTGAATGAGGTGTCTTATCTGGAGCACCCAGAAATTTCCAGAGTGCCATCTTGTTCTCCTAGAAATGTCTGTGCATTACCTTGAGAGGCACAAGTGCATTGGTAATCCTGCATCATAAAATGTGGATAAGTTGGGGAGGCAAGAGGTGAGACTGAGGTGGTAACTTATGGAAAAACTGTGTGTTATCTGGTCTAGCAGACCAGATTGCCAGTCTTTGTGATGTGCCAGGGGTCCCCTCAACTGTGAAGATTATGGACTTTCTTCTCCTTCCCCTTCACCGTACCCATCAGGTTATGATTACCATTGCAGGTAGCTTGCAGTTGATCAGTTGTACATAACACTTTTCAACCAGAGAAACAGACCCAGCAGAAGGTGGATACTAAGAAATAGATTGTGGAGATTTGGATTCTGCAAATGTGGGGGCTGGCTCTAAGTCTGAAATCTGTAGGGGAGGCCTCCAGAAAGCACAGGCTGGAAATGCCAGGCAGGAGCTCATTAATAGGTAGAATTTCATTAGGCAATCCTCAGTTTGCTCTTAAGACTTAACTCCTTTCAACTGACTGACTGAAGCCACCAGATGACCTAGGAAAACATCACCCACATGAACAAAATACCTAACTGGCAAAACCTAGAAGAAGGTTTCATGAATGACTGGAGACTGATACCTACCAAGTGAATACATAAACTGACCATGATGTTAGTGATTTCCCTCAAATGGATAGACCCATGGCTGGACACTCATGAGTCCCTGAAGCATTACTGGAGACAGTGTAATCTCAGAAAGAGTATATCCTTGTGCCTAAATGCTAAGAATCCTTAGTAAAGAATTTGAGCAAACAGTACTAAAAATAAAATCTGACCTTCTCTAGGACAAATCCATGTGGCTCATGGTTGATCTCAGTGGGAAATAAAGCAAGTTGGGAAGAACCCAGAGAAAAGTTCCCCCAAATTTCTAAAATTCTCAGGGAAGGAATTCTTTGTATGATGTATAAGGATTTTTAAGTAATGGGTCAAAATTCCCAACAGCTATCCAATCTTCCCCTGAATCCATGTTTAAGAAGTTGGCAAGAATTGGTGGGCATCTACTCCATGCCCAGCACTCTCATGAAAATAAGAAAAAAAGGTTTGCCAGTCCCTACCATCCCTCCTCTAAAAGACAGTCTATCTGAGGACTTCAGTTCTTCTGCTCTGCTGCCTGGGGCTTGTCACTTTCTACGTCTAAGGCTTGGCTTCCCTGGTCTACAATGGGGATAATGATGGTGATATATGTAGAGGTGTTCAGAATGAAGGAGGTGACCCATGTGAAGTCTCAATGCAATGTTGGGGTGCACCGTAAGCCCTCCCCTGCAGGCTGTTGTGATCTCAGACTACGGCAATCAGAGAGGTAAATCTGACTTTCCATTCATTGTTAATTTAATTCAACTAGCACCTCCTTATGCCTGCAGCTGTAGCATTGTGGCTTCCGATCCCGTGAGATCTCGGAAGCTAAGCAGGGTCAGGCCTGGTTAGTACCTGGATGGGAGACAACCTGGGAACACCAGATACTGTAGGCTTGGGAGAAGGACCAGACAACCCACTCCCAAAAATCAATCCGCCATTGAAAACCCTATGAATAACAGAGAAGCACTGACAATAGTATTTCGCCTGTTGTTTATAGGGTCGCTATGAGTCGGACACCAACTCGATGGCACCTAACAACAATGACCTCCATACCTATGTCTCCCATAACTATACATCAAAGTGATGCCTGCAGAATGCCTGGTATTTAGCTATTAAGTACATCATGAATGAATGAACTGAAATCCCCCTTGAGGAGTTCACAAGGTGCAGTCAAGTCCTGTGGACCTGACTGCCCACTTGGGGCCAGGCTGTGCCCCAGAGGCTTTCCCATGTTTTAGCTCATCTGTTCCTCCCAGTCTTCCTGTGTGATTAAAAGAAGAACTGCTATTGTCATCTTTTTATGAATGAGAAGTTTCATGTGATTTTTCCAAGATGAGGCAAGGCAAGGTTAGAAACCTGCCTTGTATGGTTCTGAAAAGGGACATCACTGTGGCTTTGATAGGCAGGCGAGATTTTAGGAAAATGAGACAGAGCCAAGACATCTTCCATTGTCACTAGGCTCAGGGGTAATTCAGAGATGCAAGGTTTTAGTCTTCCAAACTGTTTTAGATTGTACACACACTTTATCAAATGAAAAGGGAAAAAAAGGAGAGGGAGAAAACATTTAGAGACTATAAATTACAAGAAGACCAGAAAGCAGCAGCTCCTATGGCTCTTTATGGGATATAGATGATCAGTACAATCTATAATAAATCAGCCAAGTTTCTTGAGGGGTTGTAAATAATACTGTCAATTCAATGCACAAGAAGATATATTTATGTGAAAGGAAGCAGAGAGAAAGAGAAAAAGGATTAGATTCTGTTGGTTTCTTTTCTAGTGAACACAAGAGATTGAAACTCTCTGCAGTAAGAGATCCCAACTTTGGAGATGCTATATTTTTGCTCCAACATTCGAGAAAAGCATTAGAGCTAGTCAGTGTTCTTGATGAGTGATGGATGGCTGACTCTGATCCATACCTTTTAGCCAGCCCTCATGGCTGCCTCCATTCCCACTCTGCCTTGTGTTTGCTTCAGAAATGTTTCACTTTCTTGCTCTATGATATTCAAGGACACTGGGTTATATAGCAGTCTCCAAGAAATCCCAAATCTCAGTGACTTCAAACAGCAAAGGTCTGTGTATTGCTGATGCTACACACTCACTGTGAGCCAGCTGGTCCCTGTATGTATTATCTCAATGACCTGCCACCTTTACCATTGTCAACACCACGACCACAGTATGAGGCATCGGAGCTCATCATGGGAAGGTCAGAGAGCACGTTGATGATTCAAGTCACTTCTGCTTGCATTTCACTGTCCAACCAATTCATCAGGCCAGGCTAGCCCTAACTTGGGGAGGTGAGGAAGGATGACCTTATCATGTATCTCAGAAGGGGATAGAAATATTGGGGGCATGCGCCAGGTGCCACATACAACACAGAGAACCATTCAGAATATGCCTATAAAAATCTGCTTCTACCCAGGCATAGTGGCACATGCTGCAATCCCAACACTGAGGATCTTGAATTCAAGACCAGCCTGAACTACATAGACAGACCTCATCTTATTTATAATAATAGTCATCTATTTTCACACTGCAGACTAGCTAAGAGGAAGCAAGTGGCAAATAAATGAGGAGGAACCAAGAAAAGATGTCATTTTTGTTGCTTAGGAATTCTCTCTGGTTAGGAAAGCCTGCCTGTAGTGGAAAGGGACACAGAGGGTGTGGGGAGCAGGATCCTGGGGTGACAGCACCATCTATGTCTTTGAGGGCTTTCTTCTGAGCCACACTGATCTCGTGAATGCCCTGAGGGAGACATTTCCCCACAGCAGGTTGGTGAGAAGGGGCTAGAAGGGACTTCATGCCTAGCTCAGAACCTGGGCAAGTGTCCATCAAGCCCCCTCTGGCCTGCTGTTGGTAACACAGCTGGTGGCACCTATTCAAGTTTAAGTAACACCAAGGCAGAAACCAGATGAAAGTCTAGGCCCAGGTATTACAAAAGGTAGGAAACAGAAAGAAAACCAATTACAGAAGGCAGATAAAAAAATGATATCGATTGTAAATGATCTGCCACCTGCAAACACTCAGATTACTTCTCGTCAGTCTTAGGTGAATGAACAGTGCAGTTTATCAGGAAGCATAGCTTGTAAAAGAAATCGAAATGATCAAAAAAGAAATAAGATGAAGCTGAGTTGAAAAGTGTACTTGTAGAGCCCAGGAAATCAATGGAGAACAAAACTAAAACAATTACAGAGATGAACGTCAACCCAGCAGTGACAGAAAATAGATAAATACCACTGAAAGGACAGGACAAGCTTCAGAAATCACACAAAATGAAATAGAAAGAACAAGGAGATAAAAATGACAGCGGACAAGACAACATGAACTGAAGAAAACAGGGGCTGCCACACTCAAATCGGTGTTCTGAATAGAGAAAGGAAAATGGGGGAAAAAAAACACATTCTGAAAAGTTTCTTGAAGCAAAGAGAACTAGCAATTTCTAAATTTAAAGGGTACATTGTGTCCCAGAAAAAAAAATAAGTGCAATGGGTGATCTACATGTCAATACTGGGATGATACTAATATTGAAAGAAAAATGTTGTATATGAGTTGTTTGGAAAATAGGAATCAATCACAGGGGAACTGGCAGGTTCCCTCAGTCCCCGTCCCAACATTCAACCCTAGAAAACAACAGAATAACGTCCACCAAGTTCTAAGGCAGGAAGGGATGACGGAGACTCGCCTTCTCGGCCAACTTGTGCTGTAACCATGCAAGAAACAGGCCAGCATTTTTAAACATGCAAGGATCCAAAGACTATATTAACAAAGCCCTTCTTGGAGCCCTTTGCTGATGAAATCCAGAATAACCAAACATGAATCAAAATTATTCAGCAACAGAGAAGCCACCCCTACAGGGTAAGAGTACGTGTTGGAACCATCGGCACATAGAAACAATAATGAGAATTAGCTGATAGGACAAAATAGACATGTTATAATTCCAGGCCACTCAAAAATAATAATGTTACTAACAAAAACTGGGAGACTGATGTAAGGGAAAAGGAAACATGCAAAATTGTTCACTCTCATGGAAGAAAGTAAATAAATATTAGCAGAATTGAAACCTACATTTTGACCTGAGAGGCCTCTTTCGGGAACTAATACCTCTTGTTATGCACAAACACTTACCTGAAAGCCAGCAATTTCTTCAGTTTGTTTGTTTTCTTCTGGTAAATTCAAGTAGGTTTATACTTAATAATTTTCATAAAAATAGTATGCTCAGTATGAACCTATTTTTGTAAAATTATATCCACAAGGCTTCTGGTTAAATATATATACCTAGAGAGAATCTGGAATGGTGTTTATCAAATATTGGCAAAATGATTTCTGGGAGGTAGGAGTTTGTTTTTCTTTGTGTTTTACTTTGGTTTTTGTTGAAACTCTAAAAATGTTATAAGCAAGCACATTTCTGCCCATGTATTTAGCACCATTTCACTGAAGTAAACACTCTCCCACAGATAATATCTAAAATCAGCTGCTTCTTGTTGTTGTTAGGTGCCATCAAGCTGTGTCCAACTCATAGCGACCCTTATAGGGCTTTCAATGGCTGATTGTTTGGGGATTGCTTCAGGAGTGGATTGCCATGTCCTTCTCCTGTTTTTGCAGTGCTGGGAATCGAGCTTGGGACCTCAGAGACTGCAGAGCGGCACTCTACCAACTGAGCTAAATCCCAGCCTGATCAGCTGCATAAGCCCCTAATTCAGGACATTCTCATCTCAATATCATTAATTGCATCTGCATAAATCTTATTTCATAATAAACTCACCTTCATAGGTTTGGGGGGGCATGTGTTTTGGAGGGCAACCATTCAACCATTCAAACTACTGTAACTGCTTCTTGAACAGTATGAAAACCGAAACTCTACTCTGGTCTTCCTACATCATCCATGTGTCAGTGATGAAATGCTAGGCACAGGTTTCATACAACAGCCAGAGCCCCAGATTCTGGAAAGACTAAAAGTAGTTCTAGAACTGGCTGCATTTGAGTGCCAGTTCTTTCTTAGCTATGTGACTTTGGGAAAATGACAACATTTATGAACCTTGATTTTTCAAATTGAAAATAATATCTAGTCTATAAATCATGGTAAAATTAAATGAGGACTAGGGAGAATGTTTCCCCCATGTGTCTGTCAGTTTGCCGTACTGTAGGGGCTTGCATGTTGCTATGATGTCCAAAGCTATGATACCAGTATTATGGATACCAGCAGGGTCACACATGATGGACAGGTTTCAGCTGAGCTTAAGGATGTACTAATAATTACTGGTGACTAGAATGCAAACGTTGGAAACAAAGAAGAAGGCTCAGTAGTTGGAAAACATGGCATTGGTGACAGAACAATGCTGGAGATCACATGATAAACTTTTTTCAGACCTATAATCTTTTCATTGAAGATATATTTTTTTCACCAATATAAGTAGCAACTATACACACAGAATCCACCAGATGGAACATACAGGAACCAAACTAACTACAATTGTAGAAAGAGACAATGGAAAAGATCAATATCAAAAGTCAGAAGAAGACCAGGTGCTGATTGTGGATCAGACCATTAATTGCTTACATGCAGGTTCAAATTGAAACTGAAGAAAATTAGAACAAGTGTATAAAAACCCATCTATGACCTTGAGTATACCCCACTGAGTTCAGAGATGACCTCAAGAATAATTTTGATGCATTGGACACTAATGATCAATGATCAGATGAGCTGTGCTATGACATCAAAGACATCACTCATAACGAAAGCAAAAGATTATTAAAAAGACGGGGAAAAAAAGACCAAATTACATGACAAAAGAGACTCTGAAATTTGCCCTTGAATGACAAGCAACCTAAAGTAAAAGGAAGACAAGATGAAGATAAAGAACTAAAAAGATTTCAAAGGGTAACTCAAGAAGAAAAAGTCAAATATTATAATGACATGTGGGAAGAGCTGGAGATAGAAAACCAAACCAAAAGGGAAGAACATGTTCTGTTTTCCTCAAGCTTAAAGAGAAAAAAAAAGAATTGAAGAAAAATATTCAAGCCTTGAGTGGCAATAGTGAAGTATTCTACAGGGAAAACATTAAATGACACAGGAAACATAAAAAGATGGAAGGAATATCCAAAGTCATTATACCAAAAAGAATTGGTGGATAACCAACCATTTCAAGCGGTTGCATATGATCAGGAACCAATGATACAAAAAGATGAAGTGGAAACTGCCTTGAAAGAATTGGCAAAACCCAAGGTTCCAGGATTTGATGGAATACCAATAGAGATGTTTCAACAAATAAATGCAGCACTGGAGGTGCTAATGTGTTTATGCTATGCAATTTGGAAAACAGCTACCTGAACAACTGACTGAAAGAGATCCTTATTTTTACCTATTCCTAAGAAAGGGGATCCAACTGAATATGGAAATTATTGAGTGTATCATTAATATCACATGAAAGTAAAATTTTGCTGAAGATCATTCAAAAGCATCTTTAGAAGTATATTGACAGAGAACTGTCAGAAAATCAAGCTGGATTCAGAACAGTGTGTAACCTGGGACATCATTGCTGATGTCAGATGGATATTAGCCAAAAGCAGAGAATAGCGGGAAGATGTCTATCTATGTTTTATTGACTATACAAAGGCATTTGATTGTGTGGATCATAATAAATTATGGATAACATTGCAAAGAATGGGAATACCCGAGCACTTAATTGTACTCTGAAGAATCTGGATTTGGACTGGGAGGCAGTCATTTGAACAAAACAAGGAAACACTACCTGGTTTAAAGATGAGAAAGGTGTGCATCAGTCATCAGTCCTGTATCCTTTCACTGTACCTCTTTAATCTCTACATTGATCAAATAATCTGAGAAGCTGGACTTTATGGAGAAGAATGCAGCATCATGTTTGGAGGAAGACTCATTAACAACCTCCCTTATGTAGATGACACAACTCTGCTTGCTGAAAGTGAAAAGGATTTGAAACATTTATTAATGAAGATCAAAGAATACAGCCTTCAGTATGGATTGAGCCTCAACATTAGCAAAACAAAAATCCTAATAAGTGAGTCTGTACGCAACTTCATGATAAATGGAGAAGAGTGAAATTGTCAAAGATTTTGCTTTACTTAATTCTACAATCAACACACATGGAAGCAGCAATCAAGAAATCAAAAGACATATTGCACTGTGAAAAGCTGTTGCAAAAGACCTATTTAAGGTGTTGAAAGGTAAAGATGTCACATTGAAGACAAAAGTGCAACTTACTCATGCCATGGTATTTGCAGTCGCATCATATGGTTGTGAAAGCTGGACATTGAACAAAGAAGACAGGAAAGGAATTGATGCCTGTGAATTATGGTGCTGTAGAAGAATATTGAATTTATCATGGACTACCAAAAGAACTAACAGATCCACTCTAGAATAAGAGCAACCAGAGTGCTCCTTGGAAACAAGGTTGGCTAGACTGCATCTTAGGTATTTTGGACATGTTGTCAGGAAGGACCAATCCCTGGAGAAAGACATTATGTTTGGGAGACTGGCAGGTCAACCACAAAAAAAGGGAGACTCTAAACTAGATGGATTGACATCGTGACTACCACACTGAGTTTAAATATAAAAAGGGATCTTGTGTCTGACACAGTATCAGGAAGTGTTTCATTCTGTTGTACATATGGTCTCTATCAGTCACATCTGGCTCAACAGCCCCTAACAACAAGAGAGAATGTTTACAAAGTGCTTTATATAGCGTCTAGAATACACTAGGCATTTATTACGCTAGCATTATAGATTATATTTCAGAGAGATTATGCCAGGAGATCCATGTCAATAATCTCACCATGGAAGAGGGAAGGAGCCAAACCCAAAGGTATTTGCATGAGTCAATGTCAAGGATCATTTCAACTGCTAAGTACATTCTTTGAATTTTGATGTGTACTTTGGACTTTAAAGTGTTGTGGTCATAGCAGAGCTGACTGGAGTAGGAATGTCATTTCATTTTTAATGGGAACCAAGATCGTGGGAACCAAATAACCTGAGGGAAAGGGGAAAACCCAATTCTCTTTGCACCAAAGCCACAGTGTGGCTATCTCTGGCAAAGCCCCTCACAGCACCATAAAAATCACTCTTATGTTGGGTGACAATTTGATGGGACATTGCCATAGCACCGAAAATCATGAGCCTACTTCTCCAACACACAGGCTTCTCAAATTGAGTCCAGTGATTGTTTCATTTGAATACATATTGAGACATTTGGAACTCCAGTGATTTGCATGATCTTCCATGGAATTACCAGTAGATTTGCTTCTTACCTTTTGTCATTGGTAAATACATCTGTTGGGAATGATTTGGCTGTGAGCAACCAAAGACCTGTGTAACAGAGGCTGAAACTCATAGACTTTTCTATTTGTTCACATAACTAGAAATCAGATGGTCACCAGCATGGATTAAGAGGCCCCTTAAAACTGTTAGAGACTCAGGCTGCTTCTCTCTCCCACTGTCTCATCCTCAGCATGTTGTTTCATGTCATCAGATAACAGCAAGCTGGGTCCGCACGTCAGATACCACATCCACGTGTGAGGCAGGCAGGGGAGGAGACAGGGCTGTACAACTGGGTCTGTGAAAAGCAGAGGCCTCCCCAAATTTTGTCAGGAAAGCAGAGGCCTCCCAAAACTTCCCACCAGCTATCTGCTCACCCCCTTCTGGCTGGACATGGGTCACATGCCACCCAAGGATACGTAGACAAGCATACAGTGCCACCCAACAAAGTCAAGACTCTGGCAGCAAAAGTAAACAGGGAAATGGATATCCATTTAATAGGAGTATCTGCCACAAAAGAGCAAGGCTCAGAAAATGGCAATGGAGGAAACTCTCGCTTCCTTCAAGCCAGTGTCCAATGAAGCATCACCAATCTCCCTGCTGAGGGCTGCAATCTGGTAATTTCGCTGAAGATAAAAGTTGAGCAAAGGGACCTCTTAAAAATAAAAACCAGGCCATGTCCCTTTCCTGCTTCCTTAAAGATGTTCCCAAGGACAATCGGATAAAATCTGAACCCCTTCTGGGCTTTCAAGACCCTGTTGTTCCTGGTCCCTGTGCTGCCTCTCTGTTCTGGGGGACCCTCGCACTTGCTTGCTCCTCTGCTGTCTCAGCGTGTGCCCTGCTGTCATTGTTTCTGCCATGTGCCCTTCAGCTGTTGGCCTCTGCAGTGACCTCTCACCTCCTTCCACCTGTATTCACTGGTCTTATGTTTGCATCACTGAGATGTCACTCCACAGTCACCTCCTCAAAGAAACCTCTGATCCACTCCTAACCTCACTGTCCATCCTCGCCCAAGGGTCCACTATCCTACTAACAGCTTTCCAGTCTTTGCAGCACTTATTGTTAGGTGTTGTCGAGTCATGTCCAACTCATAGCGCCCCTGATAGGGTTTGCAATGGCTGACTGTTTTGGGATTGCCTCAGGAGTGGGTTGCCACATCCTTCTCCCATTATTGTGGTGCAGGGAACCGAACTCAGGACCTCAGAGACTGCAGAGCAGCACTCTACCAACTGAGCTAAATCCCAGCCCCTTGCAGCACTTAGGCCACTTGAAATGACCACTGCATTTGTTCACCTGTGTGATGTCTGTCTGTCGCTCCACACTGCCGCTCCCTGAGAACAGGACTTTCTTTCTATCCCATTTTTTGCTGATTCCTCCGTGCCCAGTCAGTGCGTTGCACCTGGCAGATGTTCGTTACCTCTGTGCTGAATGAGTAGGGGTAGGAACCAGAGCTAAGGACCCAGATGGCAACTATCCAAGCCGTTCCAGCAATGGGGACACAAATTCAGGGTTAGAGACTGGGGGAAGAAGCACACGGAGGTCCCCCCACACTCGAGTGTTAGAGAAGAGGAAATGGAGATGACCTAGCTGCCCTCAGAGGAGTTTACAGTCCACCTAGGAGGGCACACTTGCAAAAACAGAGTGAGGGATTCTGCACAGGGAAGTGGGAGGAAAAGAGGGTGGGGCTGATATGACATCGGCCAACTTTGGACTTCCTAATTGGAAAACGGAGCACAGAGATTTCACCCGAGGGACACTCAGTGCAATGTTACTGGCAACAACAAAAAACAAAAACAACCACCCCATCCAACAACAGGGAACCAGCGAAAAGAATCCCAATATGTCCCTGTGATATAATTGTAAAATTATGTTGCAAAATTACATGTTATTACACGAAAATTGATCAGATATACTGAGGGGCAATAGGATACACAAAAAGTAATGCATAGAACAGTGTAATGTTGTGAAGAAGGAAAAATATGTATCTTTCCAGAAGTAGATCCCAAAAAGAGAAAACAAAGGCTGTTTCTGGGTGGTCTGATTAGAGATGATTTTTTATTTTCTTCCTTTTGTTATCTATGCACTCTCATTTTTCTCCGATTAACAAGTTCTAATTGTGCAAGCTTTCTCTAGTTTCAAACAACTGAATTAGGGTTCATGTTTTAAATAATCACAATAGTATCACCAAAACACTCACTATCCAAGGATCTTCCCCTCCAGCAGGGCAGCAGGCTGCTAGTAAGTCTTATTCCAGATGCACACAAATGTCCAAGAGGCTAATTGGGCATAGGACAAGAATGCTGTGGGGTAGCACCAACAGTACAGCCAGGATGGAACTTCTGTCGTTGTTAGGTGCCGTGGAGTCAGTGTCTAACTCATAGCAACCCTATGTACAGCAGGCTAAACAGTACTATTAGTGCTTCTCTGCTATTTATAGGGCTTTCAAAAGCTGATTGTTTTTTGGGGAATGGGTTCCTGGATCCTTCTCCCAAGCCTCCAGCACCTGGTGTTCCCAGGTGGTCTCCCATCTGAGTACTAACCAGGCCTGACCCTTCCAAGATCTGATGGGACTGGATGCCACATTGTTATGGCTGCAGGCAGGTGAAACTTAGGCATTCCTTAACTTAAGGGACAGGAGGACCATTAGGACCTAGGCAACTGTGCCTGAGGCCAGAACGCTCTGTAGATGGTACCCTGTGTGAAACTCACATTATCCTCAGAACTTGCCAATTCAGTGTGACTCTCCCATTTTAGCAATGAGAGTCCTGAAGTTCAGGGAGGCTCCTGGACTTGTCTGATGTCCTCCACAAGGTACAAGTAAGAGCTACTGTGCTAGAGTCAAATGACCTTGCTTGCTCCCTGCACTGTAGTTAATCCTTTTCCCTAATATCAGCCTCAAACCTGTGGAAGTGGAAGACACCTAGCAAACAGTCAATCCAGTGAGTACTAAACATTTCCTTGTGCTGTTGTTCAGGAGCCATTGGTTTGACTCAAAATCTTAATTAGAGGCAAAATCAAATAAGACACTCAACACAATGTATCTAGGATTGGGTCCTGGAATAGACAAAGAGCATTAGCAGAAAATCTGACCATTCTGCAGTT
Source organism: Pedetes capensis (assembly GCA_007922755.1). NCBI lineage: Eukaryota > Metazoa > Chordata > Mammalia > Rodentia > Pedetidae > Pedetes > Pedetes capensis. The sequence goes on from VMDO01002266.1 coordinate 100,394, forward strand.
CAATTAGTACCATAGATAGCTGGTTACACTGGTACACTTCTATAATCTCAGTTACTTGGGAGACTGAGGCAGGAGGACTGTGAGTTCATATACAAATACTATACCATCTTATATCAAGGATTTGAACATCCTTGGTTTGGAGACAGGATCTTGGAACCAACTCCTATAGACACCAAGGGGTGACTTTGTATACTGATACAAAAGCTGAGTGAAAAGTCAAACTGCAGAACGTTCTTGTACAGGTGCCTGCAAAGGGAAGGAGGACACAGGAGAAACTGGCAACAGTAGCCGGGTCAGGTGAAGCATGCCTACAATCCAAGTGACTGGGGAGGCTGAGGCAAGAGGATCACAAGGCTCAAGGCCAGAGGCCACCTGAACAACTTAGCAAGGTTGTCTCAAAATAAATTTAAAAGGCCCTGGGGGTACAACTCAGTAGTGGATCCCTTACCTAGCATGCATGAAGCCCTGAGTCCAACTCCCCAGTACTGAAAAAAAATACTATCTATCTATCTATCTATCTATCTATCTATCTATCTATCTACACACACACACACATACTAACATACACATATATGGTATATACAAGCAAAAATGTATACAGATAAGAAGGCCTTATAGAATGTGGGGGTGGTGGACTGTTGAGCTAGAAACCTGTCTGATTGGTCACCAACACCCATCCCCATCTCAGCCCAAAGGAAGATATCAGCTCCCAGTGGGAGCACGTTATACACAGCTGAGCTGGTCCAATCAATTTATCCCATATCCCCAGAAAGGGAGCAACTTGCCCAAGTGCACTCACACAGTCATTGGCAGAGTGGATTAGAAGTCCACTGTTACAGATTGAATATTTGTGTTCCCCAAAATTCTTATACTAAAGTCCTGACCCTCACTCTGAACATTTTTGGAGATGGGGCCTTTGGAGGTGATTGGGGTTAGATGAGGTCTTGAGGGTGAGCCCCATGTGACAAGACTAGTGTGCTCCTAAGAAGAGGAAAAGAGACTAGAACATCTGTGCACATGTGTGCCCTTTCTCTCTCCCCCCCCCCTTACATCTCTCTCTGCCATATGAGTACACAGCTGGAAGGCAACTGTCTATAAGCCAGGAAGGGAGTGCTTACCAGGAACCAAATCTGCCAGCACCTTGACCTTGGCCTTCCAGCATCTAGAAGTGTGAGGAGTCAGTCTGATGTTCACACAAACCCAGTCTAGGGTAAGTCCAAGTTCTCTAAGACATCCAGTCTCCTCCAGGCCAGTGCTCTTTCCAGGATACCAGTTAGGGCTCAAAGACAGCCGCACTATCCAGATCAATTCTCAATTCTTCTGCTGCCCAGAAACATCTCCAACTAAAATGTATCACTCTCTAAAATTGTTGGACTTGGAAAAACCAAGAAAAAGTAATTTGTTTTTATCAAACATCTATATTCCTAAATCCTGAAGCCATACCACTGTGGTGTCGGATCCCATCAGATCTCAGAAGCTAAGCAGGGTCAGACCTGGTTAATGCTTGGATAGGAGACCTCCTGGGAACCCCAGGTGCTGTAGGCTTGGGAGAAGGACCTGGCAACTCACTTCCCAAAATCAATCTGCCATTGCAAACCCTATGAACAGCAGAAAAGAACTAACAATGCTGTTTTGCTTGTTGTATGTAGGGTCACTATGAGTCAGACACTGACATGACAGCACCTAACAACGATGTATTCCTGAAAGGCATTATACAACTGCAGTATGGTTGACATAAGTGGAGTGAATTTGCTGTTGCATTTGTTTGTTTTATTCATTGAGGCATCAGCAAATTACTAGAGCAATGATCCTCAGCCCAAGGTTCTTCATCCAAATTATCTCAGAAGCTTGTTAAAAATCCAAGTTCCATGCCAAGCTCAGTGGCACGTGAATGTAATTACCGTGACTCAAGAGGCAGAGACAGGAGGATAGCAAGTTTGAGGTCAGGGGCAGCCTGTGTAATTCAATGAGACTCTGTTCCAAAATAACAGTAAAAAATGGGCTGGGAGTGTGGAGCACTCACAAACAGCATGTGTGTGGCCCTGAGTTCAATCCCCTAGTACTGAAAAAAAAATTCCTGAGCAAACGTGTTGTTGTTGTTAGGTGCTGTTGAGTTGGTATCCGACTCATAGCGACCCTATGTACAACAGGCGAAACACTATTGTCAATGCTTCTCTGCTGTGCATAGAGTTTTCAATGGTGTATTGATTTTTGGGAGTGGGTTGCTGGGTCCATATCCCAACCCTACAGCACCTGGTGTTCCCAGGCGGTCTCCCATCCAGGTACTAACCAGGCCCAACCCTGCTTAGCTTCCAAGATCTGAGGGGATCGGATGCCACAGGGCTACGGCTGCAGGCTGAGCAGACCTAGGAGATTCTAAGTCCTTAGATCTTGGAAATGGGTCCCTGGAATCTATCTGTAATCTTTTGGTGTTCCCCATTTACAATGATGTTCCCAGGGACGAAAACCTGGAAGATGAGAGATGATGTGAAAGAAATGGTTCTTTTCACTACATATAGTTTTGGTTTTTTTTTCCCCAGTCCTAGAGGTTGAACCCAGGGACTGGCATATGCTGGGCAAGTGCTGAGCTGCACTTGGAGCCCCTTTTCTCTTTATTTTTCTTTTTTTATTTTGAGACAAGTTCTCACTAAATTGCACAGGTTGCCTGTGGCCTCAAACTCATGATCCTCCTGCCTCAGCCTCCTGAGTTGCTGGAGTTATAGGCATATGCTTCCACCCTTGGCTATATTTTTATCATAGGATTTTTTCCAAAAATCATCGTGTAAATACATGCATAGCTACAGTGGGGAACTATGGATCCAGTGACACTGTTGGACCTTTTGTTGTTGTTATTGATAGGTGCCGTCCAGTCAGTATCTGACTCATAGCAACCCTCACAGGGTTTTCAATGGCTGACTATTTCAGGATTGTCTTGGGAGTGGATTGCCAGGCCCTTCTCCCATTTTTGCGGTGCTGGGAATTGAACTCGGAACCTCAGAGACTGTAGCGCAGAGCTCTACCAACTGAGCTAAATCCCAGCCCGTTGGACCTTTTAGTAATAGAATGTTGTGCAAAATCTGCTTGGAACTCAGGGCAGCTTAGGCTGCTGCAGTTCGTAGGTGAGGCAGTGAGCTGCAGACACCAACACTTCACGGTCTGCACCCACTCCTGCCTCAACCAATGCACGAGCGTGCGGGTGTTTGTTCACTTTCCTGAGCAGCTCATCTACGAACTTTACATAAGACCTGCTTCACAGAGTTGAAGCTCAATTAAGATGATCTATGCAAGTGTTCCACACAGAGCTTAGCACATAGCAAGCGCTCAGTAAATCATAGACAGGATTATTCTTTTTTTCCCTCCATGCCCCAGTGCTGGAATGGGGATTATTGAAATGACCAGAAGTGAGCTATTTAGGGATGCAAAACTCTTCTTTGTCTCATGAAACCACATCAGTTGACTTAAAGTCAGAAAGTATATGTGCTCAGACATTTCCCACATGCCCTGGCAAGTGCTAATGGCCAGGTTTTCTCACTCCAGCTTTCATGCCTTCAAAACTGATCAAGGACACGAGAGCTCTTTAGGCACTTTAATTTAGAGTCAGAAATGCGCGCGATCATTTTCTTGGACGTCTTCCACTCCATTTTGGAGCTCTGGCTTATTGGGTTGTGTTTTCATTTAACTAATTTTCCCTTAGAGATGTAAATAACTACATTACTAAATATTTGGAAACTAAAGAGAAGGAAAAATAGTCCATAATTCTGCCACTTCACCGCAGTGGGTGTCAGTATATTTTCTGCGAAGCTGTTAATATGTGAGCTATAATCGTAATCCCACTGAACACAGTTTTGTCTCCAATTTTTTTCTCTTACCAGTGTTTTCCAAATATTTTCCTTATTATGGCAAAGTGATTAGAACCACACTTTCAACTGGTTGCATAACATTCCACCAACTGTCTCTATCACCGCATATCAAATAGTTCCACTTTTCTCTACCATTCCAGCTCATTCAACTATCTTTCCATTATTAATAATGCTGCAATTAACATCTTTGTATATAGGCAATTTTACTGAATTAAGAACTAGTTCTTTAGCCTAGCTTCACACAAGTGGCAAGTTTTCTGTTTTAGAACTATAAAGTTACATTAGAGAACTCCCCTGAGGCCGCAGCGGGCCTATAACAGGGCCCTCTGACCCAAAGCCCACATACTGTCCAACCTGCCAGGACATCTGACACCAAGTCTGATGAAAAGGAACAGCACCTTTTAAAGGCACCAAGCAAGCTGAGAGCTGTGGTGCACGAAATCAGGAGGATCTGGAGTTCGAGGCCACAAATAGCCTGTGCAACGACTGAGACCTTGTCTCAATAAAAAACTAAAAACGGGTAGTAGTAGAGAGCTTGCCTTGCATGCGCAGCCCTGGGTTCCACCCTCAGTACTGCAGAAATAAACTAAACACACCACAGCAGATGGGCACAGTGGTGTACACCTGTAGTCCAAGTGGTTAGGAGGCAGAGGATGGAGGATTACACATCCACGGTCAGCACAGGCTATGCGGCAAGACGCTGTCTCAAAAAGAGAAAGAAGAAAAAGAAAACCAAAGGCATGCTGGGCGGGGTGGCGCACGCCTGTAATCCCAGCGGCTCAGGTGGCGGAGGCAGGAGGATCACCAGTTCAAGACCAGAGGCAGTCTCTGTAATTTAGTGAGACCCTGTCTCAAAAAGTAAAAAAAAAATGGTCTGGGGTGCAGCTCAATGGTCCAGCACTTGCAGAGCACGCAAGCGTGAGGCCCTGGGTTCAACCCCCAGTACCACACAAAAAAAAAAAAAAAAGAAAGAAAGAAAGAAAAGAAAAGAAAAAAGAAAAACAAAGGCACAAGCCAAGGGGGTATATGGTAATTGGAGGCCGCCCTCTGCCCACTCCTGTCCATCTCTGACCTTTTACAGCAGGTTCTTCTATCAAGCTTCTGTATGGCTACCTGCCTGTTTATCACCTCCCTCCCCACAGAGGTAAGGAGCTCGGCTATCACTGACTGCTGCCAGCTCAGGGTGCAGTATAGGCACAGATGAGGCCCTAAAGAATGTTTGTGTAACAAATGAATAACACCCCTTTGACCCAGAAATAACTGATGGAGAAAACCTAAAAACGACGTGCATCATGGACGACATGGATGCTAAAAATTAACAAACGTGCAGAGAAAAAAACCATCTCCATGGCTAAAATAAACAGCACTGAAATAAATCCACGTGAATGCACAATCTCTTGGGGAAATCCCTCGAGACCAAATCCAAAGCCTGCATTCTCTTTTGAATAACTGATTGCTAATTCATTTGCTGAACGTTTTACTGTTCAACTCCTCTTAAAGGGGACATGCTTCAGTTGAAATGAAAAAGGAAGACTGTGTAAAGCGAGCTGAGGTAACAAGGTAACCCTACGTCAATACAATAGAATCCAAGAGGTGCCCCAAGGTACAGCTTCTGTAGATACAGATAAGGATTCAGAGGGATGATTCGCTGCATTTCTCAAGTTGACAAGTTACAAAGCCACCCCCTCCTGCTCTGTGCTCCTACCTCAGCCCCTACAACGTGGGCCATCCCAGTTTTTAGATCCTATCCTCTCAAACACACACGTAGCTGAAGAAAATGATCTAGAGACCAAGAGATGATTTTCTTTCTTTCATGCATACTGAATATTGTCATTATAGAAATGTGCATTTAATTGTTTTCAAACTTTGACTCTCTGCACTCAAGCATAATGGCCGCTGCCTTTTCGATTTCCACCTGACCTCAGTTCTGCCTCTTGTGGCAACCATTCACTTCATCCCTAGGTTTCTGTCTCCAAGGGTGCTACAAGCTTCTTCAAGGTGGTTTCATTGCTCTTGTTATTAGGTGCCATCAAGTAGGTATCCGACTCATAGCAACCCTACATACAACAGACAAAACACAACTGTCAGTGCTTCTCTGCTCTTCACAGGGTTTTCAATGGCAGATTGATTTCTGGGAGTGGATTGCCAGCTCCTTCTCCCTTGTTGCTCTTAGGTGCTGTGAAGTCACGTCTGACTCATAGCAACCCTAGGTACAACAGAACGAAACACTACCTGACACTGTGGAGAGAAGCGGTTTAATCATCTTTGAGTCTCTAAACCTAGTGCTTGGGACCTATGTGCTGAATGAGCGAATGAATCTTTCATTATAAAAACAGTGCACCATCAATAAGAATTTCAGAAAATACAGAAAAGGAGAAAGCAACAAACAATTCCAATATCATAACAAAAAACATATAACATTTTGTTACATTTCTCTCTGGCAATTTTTTTTTTGTCTTTAATATAGAGTTTGTTTTTTTCTTCTTCTTCTTTTGATTTTTCTCCTTACAAAATCATCTGCACACATTTGCACGCCAGGACTTTTTCACGATACACTGTAACATAAGCATTGCTCCATTACATCTCCTAGTCCTAAAGCTTGATTAAAGCTGAGCAGTGTTCTAATATGGCTTCAGGGGATACAAACAAATTTTATGCCATTGAGCACATTGTTAACTTCAGCTCTGGGCTGATCAAAAGAGAATTGTGCCTGCATCCCAGCTGTTACAAATCAGGCTGAAGTTCCCAACTTGACTAGAAAATCTCTTTGGGTTTACCTCCTTTACATCTCATAAACTGAGCCCAACAACATTAATTATTCATTAATACTTATGATTACTTAAGTAATTATTAATCCAAGCCCACATCTTCCACTGTGATAAACAGTAACAGTCTTCTAAACCCACCACTGAAACCTTCCACCAAGTCCCCTCTGGCAAAACAAGGTGTCAGTCGCTCTGATTCTAGCACTGTTCGCCAATTTTTTCTACTAAAATAAATGTTTTCATGAGCTCACAACAAGTTTTGGGCATAGCCATCACAGAGCTCCAGTTGATGATTAAAAAACAAACTAGACCTGGGAGAGGAGTCAAAATGCTTTCAATAGTCCAAATTTGTTCCTAGTCAACAGGGAACAGGGGCCAATGCCTTGAAACCAAGCATTTTTATGAACCCCAAAACATCATAAAACATGAGTGAGAGAAGCCTTACGTCACTCAGACCCCTAAGATGAATGGACATGCTGAAAGCATTTGCTTTACACTTGCTCAACTGAACACATCCATCTTTTCACAAAACAAATCCAAAACACTGGCCATTCCCAGATGCTTGAAATCCAAGACTCCTCGCTTTCAAACTCCTCCATGAGCAAGCATTGTTGTTGTCGAGTCGGTATCTGACTCATAGCGACCCTGTGTACAACAGGCGAAACAGTATTTCAGTTCACAATATGCTGTTCATAGGGTTTTCAATGGTGGATTGATTTTTGGGAATGGGTTGCCGGGTCCGTCTCCCAAGCCTACAGCACCTGGTGTTCCTAGGCAGTCTCCCACCCAAGCACTAACCAGGCCCGACCCTACTTAGCTTCCGAGATCTGATGGGATCGGATGCCACAGGGCTACGGCTGCAGGCATGAGGAAGCCTAGGAGGAGAGAATTTGGGACTTCACCTACGTGTTTACATCTGGCACCAGCCAGAGAAAGAGCCCGGATTGTACCTTGAAGAACCAAAAGATAAAAAAGAATTGAGGGAAAGGAGTAAGAAGAGAAAATACACTAAGAAAAATATTCCGCAATCAGCTTTTATCTTAACAGTGCTTTACTTAGAGAAAAAGCACATTTCTTTGCATTCACATAAGATGCTATCTGTGGACAGGGCACTGAGGATTTGTTCTGCGTTGAGGTAGCATTAATTGACTTGTTTCTAAGACCAACAAGAATATGCTTGTTGTCCTGTGCAGGAAACTTGGAAAATATAATAGATGTGAAAATAGAAAATACAAATCATTCATTAACCCCTCCTTAATATTTATTACTGGGCTTCTCATCTTTTTACATCTAATGCATATATTATTTTTAAATCTGAATGAATGTTCCAACTTCAAGAAATTATTTGGTAGCCTGTTGTTGTTGTTAGGTGCTGTCAAGTTGAGTCCGACTCATAGTGACCCTATGTACAGCAGATTGAAACACTTCCCGATTCTGTGCCAGGCACATAATCTTATTTATGTTTAAGCCCATTGTTGCATACACTGTGTCAATCCATCTGGTGGAAGGTTTTCACTTTTTTTATTGACCCACCACTCTCCCAAACATGATGTCTTTCTCCAGGGATCAATCTCTCCTGACTACATGTCTGAAATATGTAAGATGCACTCTGGCTATTTTTGCTTCCAAGGAGTACTCTGGTTGCACTTCTTCCAGGACAGATCTGTTGGTTATTTTGGCAGTCCATGGTATATTCAATATTTGTCTCCAGCACCATAATTCAAAAGCATCAATTCTTTTTCTGTCTCTCTCACTTAAGCAATATAGCATAAATATTTGCTTTTGTTATTAAATGTCCTTACAAAACATAGATTTGGTGGCTGCAAGGTAGTTCTTTTGTTGATGTGCCCTTAACTTAATCTCTAATTGTATAAGAAATTGATTGAAACAGTAAAAAAATGAGTTTTCACTAGAATCAATACCCTTGTACATATAGCTTTGACTATATCTTTTATTGTTTTCTTAAAATTAAATCCTAAGAATGGAAGTGTCAGGACAAAGGGTTTGTACAATTTTCAGTCTCTTTCTATGTGTTGCCGTTAGGTGCTGTCGAGTTGGATCTGACTCATAGCCATCCTAAGTACAGCAGAATGAAGCATTACCCAAGCACTGCACCATGCACATGATCTTTTTATGTTTGAGCCCATTGTTGCAGCCACTATGTTTCTTCTTATTTTGAGTCTTGCCACAACAGCATAAGAAAGTCACAGGGGCTTTACTCCATTCCCATTATTAAAGTCAACTTACTTAACTGATCCTAACTGGAGGTTAGCTCAGTTGGTAGAGTGATGGTCTGCCCTCTCCAGGGACCTCCAAGTTTGATCCCCAGCACCATAAAAATGGGAGGAAGATGTGGAGGTCCACTCCCAAAGCACACTGCAAAGAATCAGTCATTGAAAACCCTACAAGTGTCGCAATGAGTTGGACACAACTCGATGGCACCTAGCAACAACAACAACAGTAACAACAACAACAACAATAACTATTTTGAGGGGCAGCTCTTCCCCAATCATTTCTTGAATGCTTTTCAGCCTGAAGGGCTCATTTTCTGGCACTACATTTGACAGCACTTCTCTGCCATTCATAAGGCTTTCAATGACTGTTTCAGAAGGGGGCTACCAGGTCCTTCTCCCTAGACTGTCATCATCTGGAAACTCAACTGAAACCTGTCCCCATGGGTGGCCCTGTTGGTATCTGAGATACTGGTGCCATAGCTTTCAACATCACAGCAACACACAAGCCCCCTTAGCACAAAAAGCTGACAGACACAAGGGAGTTTTTTATAGCATTCCAAAGAAAGAGTACCATTTTATAGTTCCACAAACATCTTAAAGTCTACAATTCAGTGGCATTTAGTACCTTAACAAGTTTGTACAGCAAACACCTGTGCCCAATTCCAAATACATTCATCCTCCCAACAGAAAACCCTGCGTCTACTAAGTAGTCGCTCCCTGTTCCATGCTCCATCCTATCGATAGATTTCTGTCTCTGTGCATTTACCTGCTCTGTGTGCTTCATATAAGTGGACTTGTCCAGTATATGACCCTTTGTGTCTTTCACTTAGCATCATGTTTCTGAGAATCATCCACATTGTAGCATATGTCTGGCACCCATTCCTTTTCACAGCTGAATAATATTCCATTGTACATAGATACTAAATTTGGCTGAGTTCTATGCACACCTGCCAGCTGCCTGCTGGCTTGTGCTCTGGTTTCTATGGATAATGCTCTGCTAATATACAAGCCTGGTGGAGGGACAGGCGCCATGTGGTACAGCCAGGTGGTCATGCATGAGGTCTTCACCACCAATGCACCTGGATTCCTGCCATGGCTCTAGTGCTTCCTAGACACATGAATGTGTTCAAGAAAATCGCCCTTATTATTCTTTGTTTCCTCATCAGTAAACTGTGGATGGAATAGTAGCCACCTACTAAGGAGTTTGATCCCACTAGATAACACACACGTTTTAAAAATTGTGGGTGGTGACTCATCCACAGTAAGCAATCAACTGAACCAAGACATTAATCAAGTACCTGCTACAGGGCACCCACCACTCCATGACAGGGGTGTAGCAGTAAGAGAGAGAGAGGAAAAAGGCTCATAGTTCAGAAAGGAGGCAGATGGAAGGCAGTACAACTTGCCAGCCATATGGGACAGGAGAGGGACAGTAGGAGTGCAGAGACAGCCACAGGGGACAAGCCAGAGGGTCTTCCCACCAGACGCTCCCTCTTACCCTGTCAGGCCATAAGCAGACAGCTGAAATCTCTCCATTTTCTGTCCATGTCCCCTGCTGTCTCAGTGACCAGCGATGGCCCCCTTGGCTGGCCCAGCTGTATCAGTGTCCCCACCCAGCACCCTCCTCTCCTGCCCAGCCCTCACTAATCGAGTCCCCACAGAGCAGCCAGCAAATCATTTGGGGCATTAAAAAGATCATGGATCTCATGGATCTCATCCATGGCTCCTCATTGCTCTTAAGACCGAAGTCCAACTCTTCAGGGCTGGAATGATTTGACCCCACCTCTTTCTCTCATCTCATCTATTATAGGCCACTTTGTCCTATAAGCTGCAACCCTGTGCCCCTTAGTTCCTAGAATTCTCAGCACCCTCTATGCCCCAGGACCCTTTCACATGCTATTCTCCCTTCCAGGAAGGCTCATCTTCTGCCTTCCCCTGGCTAAGTCATCCTCAGGCATCCCTTTAAATGTCCCTTCTTTAGAAGGATCTATCCCGATCCCCCAGACTGCTTTCTCCCCTTTTAATCTCTATCACCAAGTCCTCTTCTTTTCCTTTGTGGTACTTGTCCCTCTTTAGCTTGTGTAGTTATTTCCTGAAAATAGACACTAATGTATACAGGGTGACATCCCTGAGACTATGTGACCCCAGGCAAGTGACGGGTCTCTCCTCCCTCAGTCTTTCTATCCAAACAATGGGAATAACCACAACAGAATAGCAACTTCCTTCTCTGGTTGCAGGAAGATTGGCTGAGTGGCTGTGTGTGAGGTGTTCAGCTCAGAGCCTTGTCCACACTGGTCTGTAAAGGTCCCCACTGCTGTCTGGCCTCCAACCCAGGCCAAACTGTAGGCCCTCACTCAGTCTCTTCAATATGCTGACCAATGCCTAGGCATAAACTTGAAGATTAATAACAATTTTTTGAAAGAGTAGAGGGTTGGACCCGATGATGAAATGGAAAGGAAGACCTTGCAGGTTGAAAAAGAGCAGCAAACCCCAGAGCTGCAAAAGAACCAGGCACGGATAAGTGCTAGAATGGGTGTGTCCGACTCTTACCCTCAGCCAGGAGACACTGGATAAGCCTCAGTAGAGAGAGGCTGGAAACGTTGTAGGTTCCAGAGAGCCTGAGGGGCAAGGGACGGGCAGAGGGCAACAAATAGCTAAAGTGGGGGTCACAGGCAGGGCAGGATTCAGTGTAGAGCCATGAGAGGAGGGCGGAATGGCTTGACACCCTGAGAGAGAAAGACAGAGAAATCAATCAGAAGTCGATCTTCCTCCCGGGCCAGGTGACTCTTCCCCATCACGTGACTCCTCCCTGGTCACATGACTCCACGACCACAAGGAAGTGGAGGGGCCCATGTTTCAAAACCCCACATCAAAATACCACATTTTCTCACTCATATGTGGGAACTGAATCAAAATTATAAGAAGGAAAAAATCCTATGTAGAGGTCAGAACATAATAATAATTTTTTAAAAATCTAAGAATGGTATTATTATAAATGGGCTAGAAAATTCATGTAATAGTTCTGACAATGTAAAAAGAAAGTTCACTGCAGAAAAAGTTTCGATCTTAAACAGAATTGGAACCCAAGGATATATAGAAAAATATTACCATAAAAAGACAAGCAAATGGAAGAGACATCTTTGGTGGGGGGTTGGGACGGGGGTAGGAAGCACACAAGAGGGCAAAGGGGAACTTATCTGTGTAATGTACAACAAAATGCATCTATGGAAATGTCACAATGAAAGACGTATCAGAATGAATCACATTAAGGTGTATAAAATTTTCCAATTAAAAAAAAAACCCACATCAGAGGAACTCTGGGGGCTGAGAGCCTGTGGTGTGCATGAGCTCTGGCACATCCGGGGATGACTGCTGTGCTCCAGCATGCAGCTGCCTGTGTCCAGCAGAGTCGTGCATCCATCCCTGGAGGTGATGGGCTGGTCACTTCCACCCAGGCAGCATGCCTCATTGCCTTTATCCATGTCTGCTGAAATAGATGGAAGACGTGCCATGAGCCAGGCGTGGCACCATCTCTGTGGGATTACAGATGAACAGGGCTTAGCGCCTGGCTGAGGTTGTGCAGAAATTGGGGCATTTGTACAAAATGACCTGTGAGATGCCACCCAAACCAGAGATGGTACAACCGCCAATACCACTGGGGAACAAGCTTTGATGTTCTGGCCAGAGAGCAGATTAGTTCCAATGGCCTTCAAATTTACTTCCAAATCTGAGATTCTGTGGCTCTGTCTGTGTTCCAGGGACAAAAGGTGCCTGACTGCTGAGGAACTTACATTCCCCTGGATTTTGTTTTTATGCAAGGATGGGGCAGTGTAAATTCACACAGTCTTTTGGAAAGCAGTTTGGCAGCACAGACAAAGACAGACACAAAACATGCAAACATTTTGACCTAGTAATTCCATTTCTGGGAACCTATCCTAAAGAAATAATCCTAAATAGGGAGAAGAGTTTATGCATAAAAACTATAAATGCAGTCTCATTTAGAAAAGGAAAAAAGGGAAACAGCTTAATTGTCCAATAATAGGAGGGAAGAGAATGAAATAAATTATAGGACAACTGCTTCATGGTTGTTGTTGTTGTCATCGTCGTTGTTGTTGTTAGGTGCCGTCAAATTGTCTCTGACTCATAGAGACCTTCATGGGGTTTTCAATGGCTGATTGTTTACAGGATTGCTTCAGGAGTGGATTGCCACATCCTTCTCCCATTTTGGCAGAGCTGGGGCTTGAAGTGAGTCCTCACAGAGTGCAGAGCAGTGCTCTACCAACTGAGCTAAACCCCAAGCCCTCATGGATATTTTTGGCCACTAATGGCTCCAAAGAGTAATAGGGAAAACGCTTATGATATTAGGTTAAAGAAAAGGCAAAATTTTAAATAAGAGAGCTATGCACACATGGAAAAATAATAGAAATAAGTAAACTAAAAGGGTAATAGCAGTTATCAGAAAGATAGAACTATGAAGGATTTTTACTCTTGTTTTTCTACCTTTTCCTTTTGGTAAATTTTCCTTAGTGAGTATATTTTTGAAAAAAGATGTAGTTCCCCTTAATAATTATACTGGACATGTTGGACTTAGAAGATAAGTGTTGGGAGGAAAGATAGCCTATGTATGTTGATCAAAAACTTTATAAAATATTCATAGGAATTATAGGAAATATTCGGAAGAATTCACAGAGGGAGGGGGTGGGAAGAGAAATCAAATCAATCAGGCCTGCGACTGGCCTCTGAGAACCCTGTTACATTAGAAATATGGCTGGTAATTGGGTGATTTTCTTGCACCAAGGGATGCTATACACTAGTGGCCCCTCATCCTTGCTTCTTCCAGTCCTTCTTCCAGACAGTCCAAGAACTCTTCCCCACATGCATGTACAACCTCCTGACTCCCAAACAGCCTTTCTCTGGCTCCCTACTGCCCTCAAAGTTAGTTCAACACATATGGAGTCAGCGTCTGCCCTGGCCTGCACCTTCCACCCTTGTCAATCACCTTTCCTTCCTCCCCCTCCTCCTCCAGCCCCCCCCCAGCTTCCTCTTGCTTCCTCCAAGGTGCCCGGTTTCTCTCAGACCCAGAATCTTCCTCAGGCCATCAGCTCTGCCTGGAAAGCCCAGTCCTTCGCGCCTGGAACCCATCCTCCTGGACGCTTCACAGTCTTCCTTCAGGCCTTGAGAAATTGCTTAGAACTTGGGCAGAGTTTTCCTGACCACATAGACGAGATTGTCCTGAAAGCACACAGCAAGACGTTACCAGGGAGCGCGGGCCCGGGAATCCAGCAGCAAACCTTGGAGTCTGTGCTCGGTGTACAAAAGAATCTACACCCCGCACAGAATTTATAATAGAGACTATAGACAGGGTTCATTGTAAAAGGCTGGACACCTTAAGGAATAATTACCAAGAAAACTGGGGCACCTGGAGAAGTGTAGATAAATCTGAAGAAGAGCTTGGAGAAACCTCAGTTCTTTGGGGGAATTGGCATATGGATATTCCTGTTCCCCAGAGGGAGATAAAGCCAGAGAGAGCAGGAGAGTTTAGCAAGCATTTCAAAAGGAAAAGTACATTAAATAGAGAAGATAGTGAGGCCAAGGGAGGGCTGGCTCATGTGGAGCCAGCCAGAGAAGGAGAGGTGTGCAGATGGCTGCACAAGAGGAAAGGCAAAGAGAGGAGAGAGAGGGGGCACTTGTTCCCTCAAGTTTTATTCAAAGAAGGACACACTCAGTGTGACCTCAGCCCTAGGTGCCTTGGTCTAGGCGCCTAGTGTGATGTGAGCCTTTAGCACAGGAACTTGAGCTCTGCCTGGAAATGCCCTGCTTTAGAAAACTTCTGTGGTTTAGAGCATGTGGAGCCTAGGATCTTTATTTTGTAAAAGGAATTAATGGACTTGTTTGGCATATTTGAAAAGGATGGGCCAGGAGACAGAAGCCTTGAAATGGTCTGTCTTTGCTTATACTCAGGTAGCTATTCTGATTAGAGTGTGGATTAGAATGTGGGGTCCTTTAGAATAACATTCCTCCAATATCCTTGGAGATTTGTCTTGCACCTGGCTTCATTCATTATGACCTGAGTGCAGGAGTAAGTCAGAATTCCCTTCTTCCTCCATTTTTCCATTTAATATCTAAGCTAACCTATCTAACATAGCCTACAGCTGTAGCCCTGTGGCACCCAATCCCAGCAGATCTCTGAAGCTAAGCAGGGTCCGGCCTGGTTAGTACTTGGATGGGAGATCGCCTGGGAATATCAGGTGCTGTAGGCTTGGGAGATGGACCCGGCAACCCACTCCCAAAAATCAATCTGCCATTGAAAACCCTATGAACAGCAGAGAAGCACTGACAATAGTGTTTCGCCTGTTGTACACAGAGTCGCTAAGAGTCGGATACCGACTCCACACACCTAACAAAAACAACACCCTAACATGGGGTCCCAGCAGAGTGCTCCCAAAGACATGCCTTTCCTAGCTCCCAGCAAGAGTGTGGACAAAGGCCTGTGACTCAGACCTCCTTGGGCTAGGGGCACAGAGCACTTACCTAGCACAGAGAAGGTGCTTGGTTGGACTCCTAGCACAGAAAAAAAATGCTTTCCTCACAAAGAGAAGCCAACATTTCTTAAACAGCACAAATGTGTCAGCCAATGAAGTCCATTATTTCATCAATCTTCATAACAATCTCACTTGGTTTCGTAAATTTGAACTGACGGAAAAGAACACCAAGATCCTGGAGGCGTGATCCCCAGAGTCCTTTGCCCAAGCTCACATAGCTGGACAGTAATGACCTTGCCCCAAAGCCAGCAGTCACACTCAATCAGCTGCCCCAAGAGATATCAGTGGGAAGAGAGATGGCAGGGAGAGTTCACTAATTTTGACTCTGGCATAACATCCCATTGCTTTTGTATTTTTTTGCCAAACCTCAATGCTCAGCCTTCCTCCCCAGCACATTGAGTCATTGTTGGATTTCCCAGCTCTCCCCACTAGGACAGAATCTGCTGAGGACATTGTCTAACTGCAAAGGGACAGGCAAGCAAGAGGTGCCACCTACTGCTTAGTCTTCGCCTTTGTTGGATCTAGGGAAGCTCTTTACCCTGCACTTGCCTCCTACCCATGGCCCCTGTCCCTTTACCAGACTACTTCATCTACTTCCAGCAAGAAGCAAAGCGGTGAAGGTGGGTTTGCTGCTACCTGGGAAGATGTTTGTTGTTGTTAGGTGCCGTCGAGTCGGTATCCAACTCATAGCGACCCTACATACAACAGGCGAAACACTATTGTCAGTGCTTCTCTGCTGTTCATAGGGTTTTCAATGGCAGATTGATTTTTGGGAGTGGGTTGCCGGGTCTGTCTCCCAAGCCTACAGCACCTGGTGTGCCCAGGCAGTCTCCCATCCAAGTACTAACCAGGCCCGACCCTGCTTAACTTCAGAGCTCTGATGGAATCAGATGCCACAGGGCTACAGCTGCAGGCAGGAACCCCAAAATATTTGACTAGACCAAAGATGCCTGGAAAGAGTAAATTTAGGAGGTTTTCCTGGCAAACAATAAATGTAAGCTTTTAGTATTGGTGGTAGTATCATCACTATCTATGTGCATACACAATGCCACAAAATTCTCAGGTGAAGAGGTTTGCATCATTGAGTAGCCCCCGGTGCCTCTAGGCCTTTGGCTTCCCTGCAGCTGAGGAGAGAGCATTGGAGGGTCTTCAGGTGCAATGAGACGGTGATGGCATTTAGCAAAGCACAGCAGCCAAAGACAGAGCACCACAATGATAGCTCTAGTAACCCATCTGAGATTTATTGAATATCTTCTGTGTCCTAGGCAACATGTGACGCATTTTCTGTAACTTATTTCAGTTAATCTTTACAAAAATCCAAGGAGCTAAGCCCTATCACTTTACTCATTGTAAACTAATATTCCCACAAAAAGACGTGCAAGTAGAAGAAAGTCCGTTAGTGGGGTGTTGGGAGACAGGGGAAGAGGGGCACAAGAGGGTAAGGGGGAATTATCTGTGCAATGTACAATGAAACGCATATATGGAAATGTCACAATGAAATGCATGTCAGAATGAAACACAATAAGTTGTACATTAAAAATTTCCAATAAAAAAGAAAAACTGTTTAGTTAGGGAGGTCAGACAAATCTGGGTTTGAATGCCAAATCTATCTCTCCATAGCTGCCTGACTTTGGGCAACTTCTCTCATTTGGAAGCCTCTGTTTCCACACCTGCAAAAAGATGGCAAGGCCTGCTTCACTGAGTGGTCAGGAGTCACTGTGGCTGGCACAGAAAGTGCTTAATAAATGGGCATTATTATCTGCTGCCTTCGAATTAGGAGTCCTAGGAAACAGTGTTGACTCTTAGCCCCTTGAAGACTTCTGTACTGTGGTTGAACCCTTCAGTTAGACTCCTGTCCTGGCCCACTGGTAAATGTCCCAGGAGGCCAGGTGTGGGCATTGCAGTGAGGAGCAGCCTATGGTCAGCTGGAAGTGAGAGCAGCTTTCTGGCTGCCAAAGTGCTCCGGGAAGCCAAGAGTAAGATGGGTCTCTCCATTCCACCCAATGCCACCCATGTGCTGGCAAATGGTCCCTCAATCCATTTGCACCATCTATGAGTTCCCCTGGCATGGGCCCCCTGGCCAAGATCTGCATAATGAGATGCCCCTGAGCCAATTCATTTTTATTCCCAACAAGCTGAAGATAATAGTTAGCTGGCTGCCAGGGGCTGCCTACTTCCCCTCCCAGCAAGAGACGAGATCCCCTGGTCCCCCTTCCCTTTTAGCGTCTCTCACTTTCTTCACGGAGGGCATTGCCCACAGGCACCATTCTAAAGCCAGACTTGCCCAGCTGGCCTCGGAGGTGCCCCTCCTCCCTCTCCGCCTCACCATTTGTCCTCCCATCCAGGCCTGAATGAAAATACCAGCAGGATTTCTTGGCTGTTCGTGTCCTGCCCACAGCCTAGCTGGAAATTTTAGGAGAAGCAGTGCTTGTGGAAACTGGGGACCTTCCACCTGAAACCAAACACTGCACATCTTTGCTCCAAAAATTACCAGCTTGTGCCTTGGGACAGGTTCGTTACCCTCCTGAAGCTGTAGTTGACATCCATGTGCAATGGGAACGGGAGCATTCACTCAACGGTTGCTGCTGTAGAGCTTCCTGTGATCCAGGCACTGACCTCATGATGAACAAGTCCTTGATCTTTGTCCTAATGCAGCTTAAGATGTGGCACACTGATCTCATGCAACTGTTAGGAAATTTTTTTAAAAAATAACAGGTGCCAATAGAGTGCCTGGCACATGTTGTATTCTTAGGTTGTTAGGTGTCACTGAGTCGAGTCCAGCTCATAGCAAACCTATGTACAGCAGATCGAAACACTTCCCAATTCTGTGCCAGGCACATGATCCTATTTATGTTTAAGCCCGTTGTTGCAGACACTGTGTCAATCCATCTGGTGGAGGGTTTTCCTCTTTTGCGTTGACCTGCCACTCTCCCAAACATGATGTCTTTCTCTAGGAATCTCTCCTGACTACATGTCCGAAATATGTAAAACACAGTCTGGCCATCCTTGCTTCCAAGGAGCACTCTGGTTGCACTTCTTCTAGGACGGATCTGTTGGTTCTTCTGACAGTCCATGGAATATTCAATAGATGTCTCCAGCACCCTAATTCGAAAACATCAATTCTTTTTCTGTCTCCCAGTATGATTGTGAAAGCCTGGCATACAGTAAGCATTAAGAGGAAGTTAGCTATCACCATCATTGTCAACATTATTATTATCATCAATGTTGCAAATGATTTTATTCTTTTAGGATCTAGTTGAATATTCAAACAGTTAAAATGTTTTCAAATCAGGCATCTAATTTCAATCAACATTTTAACATGGGTACTATGTATGAATAAGGTCTAAATTCAACATGTATGTTGTTGTTGTTGGGTGCCATCAAGTGGATCTGACTCATAAGTACCCTATGTACAACAGAACAAAACACTACCTAACACTATGTCGAGCCTGCAGCTGTAGCCCTGTGGCATCCGATCCCGTCAGATCTTGGAAGCTAAGCAGGGTCGGGCCTGGTTAGTACCTGGATGGGAGACCGCCTGGGAACAACAGAAGCTGTAGGCTTGGGAGAAGGACCTGGCAACCCCCTCCCAAAAAATCAATCTGCCATTGAAAACCCTATGAACAGCAGAGAAGCACTGACAATAGTGTTTCCCCTGTTGTACAGAGGGTCGCTATGGGTCGGATACCGACTCGACGGCACCTAACAACAACAACAACAACAACAACACTATGTCATGCACATGGCGTTTTTATGTCTGAGCCCATTGTTTCAGCTATGTTCCTTCTCATTTTGAGTCATGGCACATCAGAAAAAGGAAGTCCCGGAGTATTAGTCCATTCCCATCATTAAGGCTGATTGTCCTTTGAGGAGGCAACTCTACACCAGTCGTTTCTTGAATGCCTTCTAGGCTGGGGAGGCTCATTTTCTGGCACTATATTTGATAGTCCTTCTCTGTTATTCCTAGGGTTTTCAATGGCTGATTATTTCGAGAGTGGGCTTCCATCCTTCACTGTACTCTGTCTTAGTCTGGAAGCTTAGCTGAAACCTGTCCACCTGGGTGGCGCTGCTGGTATGAGATACTGGTGACATACCTTTCAGCATCACAGCAGATACCTGATAAATAGGAGATTCTCAAGATATTCGTCCATTGCATATTCTTTGCCATTACAGGTCCTCCCCCCAAGTTTGAGTCAAATAAAAACAGAGCATATTTAATTATTAGGTTGTCCACAGTGAAATGATATTATTAATTCATGAATCAAATGCCTGCTAGTAGGGTTCACTTTAGCAATAGACCAGAGGTTGAGCTTGAAGACAAAGCCTGCAAGGGCAGGAGGACAAGGGAGAGGCTGCTGCAAGATGTCAGGTGAGAGACTTAAGGCCAAAAGTCAGGCAGTTGTTGTAGGAAAGTAGAAAGAGCGGTATTTCCTAGGCTATTGCTACACAGTCATGGTTGCCTCCAGGACCTAGTCAGCATTAAAGACTAATTTTCCTACTTCCTTTTTGGCATTTAATTAGAATTAGTCATTAACTCAACCAGCACACATTGAGTCTTTCTGGGTTCTATGAGTGGCAAAAGGATGAATAAAACAGGATTATTGCTCAAAGGTGCTCATTGTAAGGCACACATTCTTGTACCTGAGTTTGTGCACAAATCTGACTTCTCTACTAGGCTGTAAATCCTGTAAAAGTAGAGGCTGGCTTTCTCACATGCATCAAGAGCCCCAAAAATAGCATTCATCGGCCCTGATAGAAATTTACACAAACTAAGGAATGAAACAAAGAACATATTGGCATCCATGTTGTGGAGAGAAATGAACACCAACCAATGAGAACAAGCAAAGACTTTTTACTCAGTTTGCTATGCACAGGAGTCTGCCTCTGTTGTGTTCTGTCAGAGACTGAAGGATGACAGAGTAGTGGGAAAGTGTCATGGAGGAAAGGGAGGCTGGTGGTGTGGGGAAGGGGAAGGCACCTAACTAGAACTAACTAGAAGTGGGGCATCCTGTGTGACTGGCTAGAGGTACGGATCTGGCTTTCTCTAACTTAAGTTGAAAGTCAGGACAATAACTAGGGGAGTTGGCAGTTATCAATCAAGTCCTGGGCTTTGGGGATGATTGTTACAGAAGCTTCCATTTGGCTGCCTGGATTGCTACCAGAAGTAGCAGTCTGACTTTCTACAAGTATGACTTATAGCAGGCTGGCTTTAGTAGTTAGTTATTGAACATCAGGGATTGGTTTCCTAGGCAGGTATGGATCAGAGTTCTACTTTTATATGAACTCTTGACTTCTGCATACAAAATCTGACTTTAAATAGGTTGTAGATCTCAATGTAAAACTTCAAATGTAAAATATTTCTCAGAGGAAACATTTGTGATCTGGGATTAGCAAAGATTTCCTAGCTAGGACACAAAAAAAACACTGACTATAAAAGAAAAATTTTGATGAATTGTATTTAATGAAAATTAAATACTTGGGCCGGGTGTGGTGGTGCACGCCTGTAATCCCAGCAGCTCAGGAGGTGGAGGTGGGAGGATCGCAAGTTCGAGACCAGAGGTAGTCTGCGTAGCTTAGCGAGACCCTGTCTCAAAAGGTAGAAAAAAATAAAAAATAAAAAAATAAGGGCTAGGGGTGCAGCTCAGTGGTCCAGCACTTGCAAAGCATGCAGGTGTGAGGCCCTGGGTTCAACCCTCAGTACCCAAAAAAAAAAAAAAAATTAAATACTTAGATGTAGCAGGACTTCTGGTTTAAGATGGTGGATTAAAGGCAGCCTCTGGGTGATGTGGTAAAACAAAGGAGTTACAATGAGAAGGAGTAGACTCTTTTCCAAAGAAAGAAGGTCTCTAAAAGCACAGAAACCACAGAGGAGACTATGAGATGGTCCCAGATTGCAGAACAGACCCGAGCAGCGAGAGGCCGGAGGGACTGAGCGGGACCGATCTCCATGGAGGAGGGGACACAGAGCCCTAATCCAAAGAGGTGACCTCGACAGCTGTGGCCACCAGACTGGCAGTCCCACTGGGCAAGTCCTCAGTCCTTGAAGCCTGTGACTTCTTCCAGGGATTTGGTGAGACAGTGGCTCTTCCTGACTAGGGGTGGGGGAGTGGTCAACACTGGAGCAGTGGCCCACTTTTTCACACTCCATGTCTCAGAGGGACATGACCTGGCACCATCTTGAGAGGGAACCTGTTGTATGAGACTGAGCTACCCCAGGGGCCTGAAAACAAAGAATTATCACAGGTGGAAAGCTTGGGGGGTGACCTGCCACAATCCCAGGGTGCTACACACTGGTGTTGCGGGCAATCACAGTGAGAGGGAATAAAGGTAGCTGCCATACTGAGCGGTTCAGGCAGCTCGAGGCTTGGGAAAGTTGCTCAGAAGAAAGCCCCACCCCAATGGAGAGGTGATGACTCCATCTCTTGACGGGAACTATGGAGATGGCCAACTCTGAGCCATGGTCAGATAATAAGACTCAAACTCAATTGACCACCCCCTCCAATAACAGACTCCAATATTAGAGGCCACCAAAAGAAGCCCCTCCAGTAGTTTTCCCTCTTGTTATTTTCTTGATATTCTCCTGTTGTGCTGGGGATTGAACCCAGGGCTTTGCATGGGATAATTGCTGTGCCGCTGTGCAGTACCCCATGCCTTTTCCTTGTTTTTGCTTGGAGATGGGACCACATGGAATTGCATTGGCTGCCACTGGCCTGGGGCTCAAGATCCTCCTGCCTTAGTTCCCAGGGACACTGGGGTTGGAGTGGAACAAGTTGGTCTCTGGCTCTTTTTTTTTTTTTTTTCCCTATCTTTCTTTCTTTATTTTTCTTTTTTCTATTGCTCTGTCTTTTTATTGTTAATTTTCATTTCCACATTTCTCTTTTTATAAATACAATTTTTATCTTTTATCTTTTTTAGTTTTTGAAATCTTTTTCTGTCTGTGTAGCTCCTTTTTTCTATCTATACTTTAACCTCTTAGGCTTACCACTTATTATTGCTCTGCTTATGTTTACCTAATTCTTCTTATAGACATTTTTCCTTATCATGCAATCATTTTTTTATCTTTTGCTTCTTTTCCTCCTTCTTCCTAACATTTACTTCCTCTCTAGACCTTTTTCCTTTCTTTACTTCACTCTTGAGGCACCCCTCTGCTTCTCTTTTTTCTGCTCACCCTTCTCATTTGGGGATAATACTATTTATACCTTCACCCTAACCATTTTGTAACTTCATGGCTTACAGTATGTTATTATTGCCATTCTTTATTCTGAGGGCATTGGTAGGGCAGCACTTGGCTTTAAGTGATTTTAAGTGCATCTCTGTACCTGGATCGGTCAAGTATGGTACCTGGTATAGTGGTTTGTCTTGCTCTCAGGGATTGGCACTGGAGATTGTGATCTCAAGAGAAACCTATTCAGTAAGAAGACCTGCAAATAAAATGGAAAGTGATATCCACCCCTACAGATGCATAAATCACAAATTAAAAACATCAGAAACATGAAAAAGCAAGGTAATGTATATCCTCCAAAAGACCATGATTCTTTAGCCACTGAATGCAAAAAAACATTGACATATTTGAAATGTTCCACAAAGAATTTAAAAGTTTCTTATAAAAATGATCAATGTCTTCAAACAGGATGCAAACAAGCAAATGAATGAAGTATGGAAATCAATACAAGACCTAGGTCAGAAAGTCACTAATATAGAAGACAAAGTCAGCAAAATGGATGAGGAACAGCAAAGGACATTGGGGTTTTGAAGAAAAAAAAACAGAAATATTAGAAATGATGAATTCAAAAAACCAAATTAAAAAAAAAAAACAGTGGAAAGCATCACCAGTAGACTAGATAAAGCAGGAGATAGAACATAGAAATATAAAATAAGGTTGAGGAAATACTACATTCAGATACCAACAAAGAAAAAAGTTAAAAGAACATGACCACAATCTTTAAGGACTTTGAGACACCATCAAGAGGCCAAACCTAAGAATCCATGGGGTAGAAGATGGACCTAAGATAAAAACTAAAGGCATAGAAAGCTTATTCAGTAAAATTTAGCAGAAAATTTCTCAATTCTGAAGAAGGAAATGGACATCCAACCACAAAAAGCATTTATAACACCAAAAAGATATGACCAAGAAGGAATCCCCCATGACACATAATAATTAAAATCCCAAGATTACAGGAAAAAGAAACAATACCAAAAGATTCAAGAGAAAAATACCAATTCACTTACAAAGGAAAACCGATCATAATTACATCAGACCTCTCAGTACAAACCCTAAAGTCTAGGAAAGCATGGAATGATAGTATTTCAAGCTCTGAAAGTAAATAATTGCCAACCAAAATTACTATATCCATCAAAGTTATTTAAAATTTATGGAGAAATAAAGATATTCCAAGGCAAGCACACACTAAAGCAGTGCATGACAAGCAAGTCAACATTGCAGAAGATACTTAAAGGTATACTACACACTCAGGAGGAAGAAAGATAATCTTCACTATGATAGTACAAAAAAGAATAAACTTCATGGGGAAAATACATAAACTAAAGAGAACTGGGAAAGAATCAGTCATGTCTAACTAAAAAAAAAAAAAAAAAAAAACAAAAAACCCTGAATATAAATAAGGGAGAAAGAAAAGAATGAATGATATATGAACCAACCAGGAAAACACCCAATACAATTTCAAGAACCAGCAAAACCATCTCAATGTTGTTGTTGTTGTTATTGTTAGGTGCTGTCGAGTCAGTATCCGACTCATAGTGACCCTCATAGGGTTTTCACTGGCTGAGTGCTTCAGGATTGCCTTGGGAGTGGATTGCCAGGTCCTTCTCCCATTTTTGCAGTGCTGGGAATTGAACTCGGGACCTCAGAGACTGCAGCGCAGCGCTCTACCCACTGAGCTAAATCCCAGCCCACCATCTCAATAGTAATCCTAAATATAAATAGTCTTAACTCTCTAATTAGAAGACATAGATTAGCAGACTGAATTAAAAAAATAAGATCCAACAATTTTTTTGTCTGCAAGAAACATATCTCACTGGCTAGGACAACCACAGACTAAAAGTGAAAGGACAGAAATTGACATATTAAGCAAGTAGAAGCCATAAAAAAGGAAGAGTAACCATCCTTAAGCTTGAGAAACACAGAGCGTGTTCTTCCCTTTTGGTTTTCTGCCTCCAGCTCCTTGCACATATCATCATAATATTTGTTTTTGTCATCTCGAGCTGCCTTCTGAAATCTTCTGTTTAGTTCCTTAACTTCATCATGTCTTCTTTTTACTTTAGCTGCTCGACGTTCAAGGGCAAGTTCTACTGTCTCTTTTGACATGTAATTTGGTCTTTTCTTTTTTTCTTGTCTTTTAAAGAACTTTTTGCTTCCTTCTTGAATGATATCTTTTATGTCATGCCACAACTCTTCTGGTCTCCTATCATTTCTGTCCAATGCATTAAACCTATTTTTGAGGTGGTCTCTGAACTCAGTTGGGATATACTCAAGGTCATAACATGGCTCTCATATTGTTGTTGTTGTTAGGTGCCGTCGAGTCGGTATCCGACTCATAGCGACCCTCATAGGGTTTTCAATGGCAGAGTGCTTCGGGATTGCCTTGGGAGTGGATTGCCAGGCCCTTCTCCCATTGGCTCTCATATACTTATCCTAATTTTCTTCAGCTTCAGTTTGAGCTTGCATATGAGAAGTTGATGGTCTGATCCACAGTCAACACCTGGTCTTGTTTTGACATTTTGTACAGAGCTTTTCCATTGTCTCTTTCCGTATGTAGTCAATTTGATTCCTGTACGTTCCATCTGGTGAAGTCCATGTGTATAGTCTCCGTTTATGATGTTGAAAAAATGTATTTGTAATGAAAAGGTCATTGGTCCGACAAAATTCTATCATACGATCTCCAGCTTCATTTCTGTCACCAAGACCATATTTTCCAACTACCAAGCCTTCTTCTTTGTTTCCAACCTTTGCATTCCAGTCACCAGTGATTATCAGTATGTCTTGATTGCATGTTTGATCTATTTCAGATTGCAGAAGCTGGTAGAAGTCTTCCCTTTCTTCATTTGTGGCCTTAGTGGTGGGGGCATAAATTTGAATAATAGTCATATTAACTGGCCTTCCTTGTAGGCGTATGGATATTATTCTATCACTGACAACATTGTATTTCATGACAGATCTTGAAATGTCTTTTTTGATGATGAATGCAACCCCATTTCTCTTCAGTTTATCATTCCCAGCATAGTAAACCATATGATTGTCTGACGCAAAATGGCCTATGCTGGTCCATTTTAGCTCACTGATGCCTAGAATGTCAATGTTTATGTGCTCCATTTCTCTTTTAACAATTTCTAATTTTCCTAGATTCATACTACGTACATTCCATGTTCCAATTATTAATGGATGATTACAGTTGTTTCTCCTTGTTTTGAGTTGTGGCACATCAGCAAGTTGAGCACCCTGGGGCTTTACTCCATTTCTGTCATCATAGTAGACTCTACTTTGAGGAGGCAACTCTTCCCCACTAGTCTTTTGAGTGCCTTCCAAACTGGGGGGCTCATTTTCCGGCACTATATCTGACAGTGTTTTTTGCTATTCATAGGGTTTTCAATGGCTAGTTGTTTCGGGAGTGGTTTGCCAGGTCCTACTCCCTAGTCTATCTTAGTCTGGAAGCTCTGGAGAAGGACATCATGTTTGGGAGAGTGGCAGGTCAACACAAAAGAGGAAAACCCTCCACCAGATGGATTGACACAGTGTCTGCAACAATGGTCTTAAACATAAATAAGATCATTTTCCTGGCACAAAATCAGCAAGTGTTTTGATCTGCTGTACATAGGGTTGCTATGAGTCAGACTCGACTCAACAGCACCTAACAACAACAACAACAACAACAACAACAACAACAACCATCCTTATATCAGACAAAGTAGACTTCAGATTAAAATTAGTCTTAACAAAGAAGGCCACTATCTATTAATAAAGGGAATAATCAATCAGGAGGATATTACAATCATAAATACATATGCACTGAACATCAGCTCACCCAACTTCATTTAAAAAAAAGACTACTGGCCTTAATGGGAAAACTAGATCCAAATACAATATTAATGGGTGACTTCAATACCCTGAGCCTGCAGCGGTAGCCCTGTGGCATCTGATCCCATCAGATCTCGGAAGCTAAGCAGGGTCAGGCCTGGTTAGTACCTGGATGGGAGACCGCCTGGGAACACCAGATGCTGTAGGCTTGGGAGAAGGACCTGGCAACCCCCTCTCAAAAATCAACCTGCCATTGAAAACCCTATGAACAGCAGAGAAGCACTGACAATAGTGTTTCCCCTGTTGTACAGAGGGTCGCTATGAGTCGGATACCGACTCGACAGCACCTAACAACAATAACATCAATACCCTACTCTCATCAATAGAACATCCAGACAAAAAACCAACAGAGAAATGTCAGAGTTAAGCACTACAAGAGATCAAATGGACTTAATAGACATCTACAGAATATTCGACCCAAAAGCTACATATTTTTCTTAGCAGCCCATGGAACCTTCTATAAAGTAGATCATATTTGAGGCCATAAATTACATATTAACAAATACAGAAAAATGAAATAAATTCATGTATCTTATCAGACCATAATGGAATAAAACTAGAAAGGAACAACAAGAAAAATAAACAAACTATATATGACACTTAAAAAACAACAATATAAATATATGGAGAATGAACAATACATTCTTAAATGATCAGTGGATACTTGAAGAAATCAGAGAGGAAATAAAAAATTCTTAGAATCCAATTAAAAGAAGAACACAACCTACCAGAATATTTGGGATACAGAAGAGGCAGTTCTAAGAGAGATGTTTACAGCTATGGGTGCCTACATTAAAAAATCAGAGTGGGATCCAACAAACAATTTAATGATGCACCCCAAGCTCTTAGAAAAAGAAGAGCAAGCAAATCCCCAAAACAGTAGACAGAAAAAATAATAAATGTCAGAGCAGATATTAATTAAATGGAGACTAAAAGAACAATAAAAAGAATTGATGAAACAAACAGCTGGTTCTTTGAAAAGATAAATAAGATTGGCAAACCCTTAGCCAAACTAACCAAAGGAAAAAGAAAGAAGGCTTAAATTAAGGAAACTAGAGATGAAAAGGGAACATTATGAAAGATACCAATTAAATCCAGAGAATCATTAGGGAACACTTTGAAAAATTATATTACAAGAAACTGGAAAACTTAGATGAGGTGGATAAATTCCTAGACACACATGACCTGCCAAAATTAAGAGTGAAGCAGTAATATAGAATCTCCCAACAAAGAAAAACCCAGAACCAGATCGATTCACTGCTGAATTCTACAAAAGTTTTAAAGAAGAATTAACACCAATGCTCTTCAAGCTAGTCCATAAAACGCAAATGGAAGGAACACTACCACATTCATTCTATGAAGCCTGTATTACCCTAATAACAAAACCACATAAGGAAACATCAAAAAAAAAAAAAAGGAAAACCACAGACCAATTTCCCTAATGAACCTAGATGAAAACATTCTTAATAAAATACTTGCAAATTGACTTTAATAATACCTTAAAAAGATTATACACTATGGTTAAGATTTTTTTCATTCCAAGGATGCAAAGCTGGCTCAACATACACAAAAGAATAAATGAAATACATCATATAAATAGACTCAGAAACAGAAATTACATGGTCTTATCAGTAGATGCGGAAAAAAACTTTCAACAAAGTTCTACATCCTTTTATGATTAAAGGCTTCAAGAAACTAGGAATTGAAAGAACATACCTCAACATAATAAAGGCAATATATGAAAAACATATGGCCAACATCATACTAAATGGGAAAAAAGCATTTCCCCCCAAATCAGTAACAAAACAAAGGTATCCACTATCTCCACTAATACTTAATGTAGTAATTGAACTATTTTGTCATTTTGTTGTTAGATGCTGTTGAGTCAGATCTGACTCATAGCAACTCTAAGAACAGCATAATGAAGCACTACCCACCACTGTGCCAGGCACAAGATCCTCTTATGTTTGAGCCCATTGTTGCAGCCACTGTGTTTCTTCTCATTTTGAGTCACACCACGTCAACAAAAGGATGGCCCAGGGAGTTTACTCCATTCCCATCATTATGATCAACTCTGAGGAGGTAACTCTTCCCCAGTCATCTCTTGAATGCCTTCTAGTGGGGGGCTGGCTGATTTTCTGTCACAATATTTGACAGTATTTCTCTGCTATTCCTAGTGTTTTCAATGGCTAATTATTTCAGGAGTTGGCTGCCAGGTCCTTCTCCCTAGTTTGTTTGAGTCTGGAAGCTCAGCTAAAACCTGTTCACCATGGGTGACCCTGCTGGTATCAGAGACACTGGTGACATAGCTTTCAGCATCACAGCAACATACAAGCGCCCACACCACAACAAGCTGACAGACATGTGGGAGAACTGAACTTTAGCCACAGTAGTAAAACAAGAGAAAAAAACAAAAAGGATCCAAATAGGAAAGGAAGAAGTCAAATTATTGCTTTTTGCACATGATATGATCCTATACTTAAAATACCCTAAGTACTCTACCAAAAACTCTTAGAGCTGGTAAACACCTTCATCAAAGTAGCAGGATACAAAATCAACATATATAAACCAGTAGCTTTTCTGATTACCAATAACAACCAGGTGGAGAAAGAAACCACTCACAATTGCTTCAAAACAAATAATATACCTGAGAATAAACCTAACCAAGGAGGTAGAAGACTTCTACAATGAAAACTTTAAAATTATAAGGAAAGAAATTGAAGAAGGTACAAAAGGTAGAAAAATCTCTCATGCCCATGGATTGGAAGAATTATTGTTGCTGTTGTTGTTATTATTGTTGTTGTTAGATGCCATCAAGTTGGATCTGATTCATAGAAACCCTATATTCAGCAGAGCAAAACATTCCCTATTTCTGTGCCAAGCACAAGTTCTTACTTATGTGTAAGCCCATTGTTGCAGAAACTGTGTCAATCCATCTAGTTGAGGGTCTTTCTCTTTTTCATTGACCCTCCACTCTCCCAAACATGATGTCCTTCTCCAGGGATTGGTCCCTCCTGACTACATGTCCAAAATATGTAAGACACAGTCTAGCCATCCTTGCTTCCAGGGAGCACTCTGGTTGCACTTCTCCTAGAACAGATCTGTTGGTCTTTTGGCAGTCTATGGTACATTCAATATTCATCACCAGCACCATAATTTAAAAACATTAATTCTTCTCCTATCTCCCTTATTCAATGTGCAACTTTCACAATCATATTATGCAACTGAAAATACCCTGGCATGAGTCAGGCGCACCTTTATCTTCAATGTGTTGTCTTTACATTTCAACATTTTAAAGAGGTCTTTTCCAACAGCTTTTCCTGATACAATGTGTCTTTTGATTTCTTAACTGCTGCTTCCATGGGTGTTGATTGTAGAACCAAGTAAAAGAATTAATATTGTGAAAAGGGCTACAGATTTAGTGCAATCTCCATCAAAATTCCAATGACATTCTTCACAGCAATAGAGAAAACAATATTAAAATTCAGGTGAAAGCACAAAAGACCCCAAATTGCTAATGCTAATGCAATCGTGAGCAGAAAGAACAATGCCAAGGGCATCATAAATCCTGATTTCAAGTTACACTACAAAGCCATAGTAACAAAAACTGCATAGTCCTGACACAAAAGCAGACATGTGAACCAATGGAACAGAACAGATGGTCCAGAAATAAATCCATGCAGCTACAGCCACCCAATATTCAATAAAGGTGGCAACAATATAAGTTAGAGAAAAGACGTCCTCTTCAACAAATGTAGCTGAAAGAACTGGATATCCTCATGAAGAAGACTGACACTAGATCCCTCTCTTTTATCAAGGACAAAAATAAGTTCAAAAAGTATCAAAGACCTTAATATAAAACCTGAACTTTGAAACTGCTAGATTAAAACATGGAGAAAACCCTTTCAGTCATAGGCATAAGCAAGGACTTTCTGAATACGACCCCAATAACTCAGGAAAAAATAGCAAGAATTGACAAATGAGATTGAATTAAATTAAAAAGCTTTTGAATGGCAAAAGACACAAATATTAACATGAAGAAACAACCTACAGAATGGGAGACAATCTTTGCTAGTTATACATCAGAGAGGGGATTGCTATCTAGACTATATAAAGAGTACAAAAAACTAAACATCAAAAAAGCAAAATATCCAATCAAAAAATGGGCAAAAGAACTGAACAGAGACTTCTTGAAAGAAGAAATACAAATGGCCAACAATCATATGAAAAAATGTTCAACATCTCTAGCCATCAGGGAAATGCAACTCAAAACTACATTGAGATACCGTCAGACCCCAGTCAGAATGGCTACCATCAACAAACCAAACAACAAATGCTGGCAAGGATGGAGGGAGAAAGGAACATTATTACACTGCTGGGGGAATACAGGTTAGTGCAGCCACTTTGGAAATCAGTTTGGATGTTACTCAAAACACAAAAAAATAGAACCACAATATCACTCGGCTATCCTCTCCTGGGGATATATCCAAAAGGATATAAATCAACATACCACAAATATACTTGCTCAGCCATGTTTATTGTGATGTTATTCACAATACCAAAGATATGGAATCAACTTAGGGGTCCGTCAACAGACAAGTAGATAAGGAAATTGTGGTATATATATACCATGGAGTTTTATTCACCCATAAAGAAAGACAAAATTATGGCATTGGCTGGAAAATGAATTGAGCTAGAAATTATTGTAAGTGAAATAAGCCAGACCCAGATAGATAAACATTGCATATTCTGTCTCATATATGGATGTTAGACTTCAATACATATTCAGTTTTAAAACACATAGGTTATGAAAGTAGAAGGGACCATACAGGAAAAGATAATGGACTAATGGCAAGGGGGAGGGAGCAAGAAGAAAGATTAATGGGATAAAAGAAAGGAAATATCACATATTTTGCCTTAAGGCAAAATTGGGATAGATGATTGATTGATAGATAGATAGATAGATAGATAGATAGATAGATAGATAGATAGATGAAGAGACGGATAGGTAAATATACACACAGACAAGATACACAAGTAGAAGGGGGACCATTGGTGGGGAAGGAGAGGTAGTGGAGGGGTTAATGATAGGGTAATGGCAGAGATGAACATGAGCAATGTACCATGAAATACCTGTATGGAAATGTCATGATGAAATCCATTATATTATACACTAAAAATTACTAATAAACAAGATTACTGGGAAAAAATAAAAACAGAATGGGGTAGTATTTGCATATAACCTAAAAAAAATTTCAGTACTTCTCTTCAAAGGGCATTGTTCAGAAACTAAGAAGTCAAGTCATAGACAGGAGAAATATTTGTGAAGCACATATCTGATATATATATATGGAATATATAAAGAACTCTTAAAAGAAACAAATAACCCTGCCTGTGCTATGGATTTGAACTGATACTTCACCAAAGACGATATATGGATAGCAAATAATCATAAAAAGAGAACCTTAATGTCACTAGGAAAATGCAGATAAAAAACACAATATGATGCCATCACACGCTAACTTGCTGTTGTTGCTGTTAGATGTTTCGAGTCAGGTCCGACTCAGCAACCCTATGGACAACAGAACAAATCACTCCCAACACTGTGCCATGGCTGGCACTATGTCAGTGCTTCCCTGCTATTCATAGGGTTTTCAGTGGCAGATTGTTTCCAGAGTGGATTCCAGGTCCTTCTCCCTGCCCTGCAGCACCTGGTATTCCCAGACACTCTCCCATACAAGGACTCACCAGGCTGACCTGCTTAGCTTCCAAGAGCAGGCAGGATCAGATGCTAGGGTGCCATGGCTGCAGGCACACACTAACTTTGTTGTTGTTGTTAGGTGCCATCAAGTTGTGTCCGATTAGTAGTGACCCTCATAGGGTTTTCAATGGCTGTTTGTTTTGGGATTGTCTTGGGAGTGGGTTGCCATGTCCTTCTCCAATTTTTGTGGTGCTGGGAATCAAACCTGGGACCTCAGAGACTTCAGAGTCGTACTGTACCAACTGAGCTAAATCCCAGCCCACACTTACTAGAAGGATAAAAATTTGAAAGCAAAGTAATAATACCAGATGATGACAGAATATGGTACAACTAGAACTTCATACATTGCTGCTGAAAATGCAAAATGGTAGTCTTTTAAAAAAACATTTGGCATTTTTTTTGCTATAAAGTTAAATGTATGCTTAACATATTACCCAGAAATTCCACTCCTAAGTATTTACCCAAGAGAAATGGAAATGTACAGCCACACAAAGACCTACACTGAAATACTTATTGCAGCTTTAATTTAAAATAACTGAAAATTGAAAACAATGGGGTGAACCAATTGTGGTGCAACCATACAGCAGATACCACTCAGCTATGACATAACCTGAATGTGAATGACACTCAGAACAGTATGTTATGTGAAAGACGACAGCTTTAAAAGCTTACATGTTGGAAGATTCCATTTACATTATACTCCAAGAAGGCAAAATTATAGGGTCAGAAATAAGATCAGTGGTGCCAGTGGCTGGGGTGGGGAGATGGACACAAAAGGGCAGGAGGAAACATTTCAGAGATGATAAAAATGCTCTCTGCATGTCAATAGCGGTGGTGGTTATACAAATGTATACATTTGGTCAAAACTCCCCAAGCCAGACACATAAATTATACCTCAATAAACTTACTTTTCTTCTTTAAGAAAATAAAAAAGGGCTTTGTTCAGGTGTAATGACAAAGGAACTATTTAATCCAAATTCTCTTGGACTGGGTGGATTTTAGTCAATGGAGCTGAATATGCTACTTGTTCTTCTCAAAGTCTCCAGTCAGATAATTCATCCTATTTACCCAGAGGTAGAATAATTAAAGAGGTGGGAAGAGGACACAAGTGAACTTGGGAAAAGCCTTCCTCTTGACCAAAAGATCAGGGCAAATATGTTCTCCTCTAATGTTATGCCCTGTTTGTTCAACAGTAAGCTTCCAAACAGTTCATTTTCATTGACTTTCTCTGTTGCAGTTGGATGTCATGAAGACGGATTCCTAAATAAAATTTTTAAATAGTTCTTGGATGTTACCCATATGAATAGTGTGATCACCTGTGAAAAGAGTTTTAGAGTCCAGCTCTGCTCCTTATCAGTGATGTCTGTCTGTCCCTAGGGATCAATCACCTTACCTATAGGGAAGCCATAGTCTTTACCTCACGAGCTCATGGTAAAACTGGATAGGTAGATAGGTAGATAGATATAGATGATAGATAGATGTTAGATAGATAGATGATAGATAGATAGATAGATAGATAGATGATAGTAGATAGAAAGGATGGATAGATAGATAGATAGATAGATAGATAGATGGATGGATAGAAGATAGATGATAGTAGATAGAAAGAAGGATAGATAGATAGATAGATAGATAGTAAGTAGATAAATGATCGATAGTGTATAGAAAGATAGGTAGATAGATAGACAGATAGATAGATGATAGTAGATAGAAAGATAGATAGATACACAAATAGAAAGACAGATTGATTACAAAGTGATTATTGAAGATAGGAGGTCCCATGAGAAGCCATTTTGAAGCTTAGAGAATTAGGAAAGCCACTGATATCGCTCAAAAGCCTGAAAGCTGAAGAGCTGACTGTGAAGACTCCAATCTAGATCTGAAGTTTCAAGAACCAAGTGCAGCAAGCACAAGAGAAGATTGATGTTTCTGCTCAATTGGTCCAAGAACAAATCCCATCTGTCTTTTCCTTTCTGCTCATCCAGGCCCTCAGTGGATTAGATAATGCCATCTGCTTTCCTCAGTCTACTGATTCACATGCCAATCTCATTGAAAAACATTTGTACAGATCTCCCCAGAAATGTTTTATGCAATGATCTGTCATCCTGTGGTCAAGTTCACACATGAGATTAACCATCACCGTAGCATCCCACCACAATAAATTCTTGATGAGTGGTAATTTATTTTTTTACTTGGCTCTTAAAGCTAACTATTTCTCAGGAAAGTGGGCAAATTGAAGTTGGCATATTTTGGAGGCTTAGAGATGAAGGCCTGCAGACATACCACTGTGGCGTCTGATCCCATTAGATCTTGGACACTAAGCAGGGTCTGACCTGGCTAGTAATTGGATGAGAGACCGCCTGGGAACACCAGGTGCTGCAGGCTTGGCAGAATGACCTAGCAGCCCACTCCCAAAAAAGAATCAGCCTTTGAGAACCCTAGGAAAAGCGGAGAAGCACTGACAATAGTGTTTCAACTGTTGTACGTAGAGTCGCTATGAGTTAGACTCCAACTTGACGGCACCTAACAGCAAAAGAGATGAGGAGTCAGTCTCAGTCCTTCTGGTTTGTCCTTCTGGCTGTCATTCTGCACAAGTCTTCACCCCACCTCTATTTCCTGTGTCTGTACAAAAAAGAGGATGGGAGTCGCGGTGCCCAGCCTTGGTAAGGCACACTCCAGGAAGACACACTGAATTCTGTGGCCATCGACACTTTGGTTCCTAGTCTGAGATTGTACGATGATCTAACATTTTAGAAACAGTGCCAGGTCCCTAATGTTTCCTAAACAAACTTGAAACAGTTGGACAGGTTTTGTTAGCAAAGTACAAAGTTGGAACCCTGGCAGCACCGACATCCATCCTTGGCATGCTGGAGAGCTGAGGATGAGCTCCACACCCTGTTCCTTCCCAGAACCCAGGGTCCACAGACAGGCCTGCAATAAACCCAGGTCTTCTCAGAATTTCTGTAACAAGTCATCGGAGAGCTCTCCCTGCACTCAGAAAAATTCACTGGAAAACCTTAACAGCCACATAAAATCGCATTTCAGATTTTTAGTGCACAAAATAGTTGTTTCTAAGAGTTTTAAAGATATTTCTGACCTAGCTAAAATTGATTTGCTTTTAGTTAAAACACCTCCAGAGCCAAGAAAGCTACATGGTGTCAACCACTCAATTGTTATGCAAGATGATAAAAATTCCTAAGTTTTATAGAAATAGTTATGGCCTAAATGATAGGAGCCTGGAATTTGCTTGGAAATATTCAAACCTCAAGGGTGAGGAGGAAAGGAAGTTAAGAGAATAGGAGTATTAATGAAACCCTGGGTGGCAGGTAATGGGAACTCATTATCTACTTATCTCTGTGTTTTTTATGGTTGAAACTTTCTGCATTTTTTTAAAGTTTCTTTTGCTTTATAATATGAAAGGAGATATTTTGGATCAAGGTCAAGTATTATGATGTGAGATTATGCTATGTTAATTCCTCAATTATTCACAATCATGGATATGTATGTATACTAAAAACTCCAAAGTGTCTTCTCCATGTGAATTTAGGAATCAGGTCTTGGTGAGAGGCTTTTCTGAGTGGAGGAAAGACTGTTGGACATCACTCAGGGACTGGAGTTCTGGTTCTGGTTTAGCATACAAATATGGTGGTCACGGGCAAGTCACTTCTCACTCAACCTGTTTCCTCCTCTCTAAACTGGGAAAACCAAGCAGATATCTTCAAATGCCCTCTCCTTCAGTGGTGTGAAATCCCCATGGATCTGGCCTGGGACATTGTCTTTTTCTCTCCAGGCTGGACACTCAGATTCTGGGGACTGCCTGGCTCAGAGGGTAAGTCAATGACATCGATTCCTTCAATGAATGGGTGCACTGTCTTTAAATATATATATGGCTGGGATTTAGCTCAGTTGGTAGAGCACTGCTCTGCAGTCTCTGAGGTCCCGAGTTCAATTCCCAGCACCACAAAAATGGGAGAAGGAGTGGCAATCCACTCCCAAGGCAATCCTGAAACAGTCAGCCATTAAAAACCCTGTGAGGGTCGCTCTGAGTCAGATGGCGACTAGACGGCACCTAACAACAATATACATACATACATATATATACACACACATATATATATGTATGTATGTGTATATATATGTATATATATATATGTATATATATACACATATGTAAATTCCTTTTCTCATAAGCTCCTGTTTCTTTCCTACAACAGGAGCAGGTTCAGTTCAGAATCCAACTGAGCCCTTTCCCTTATTGAATGCACCTTGAAAAGCTGGAGTAGTGGCAGCTGCACCACCTCTGCCCACATCATCCTCATTGTCATCAGGGTTGAAGGAAACATTTGCTCATGCTTTTCAGGGTTCCTTCCCACCCTAGAATAAAGGCTAACAGGGCCCAGGGCCAAGCAACCCTCCCTCCAGACTCATGTTCTTCTTTTCTCCTTCTCAGTGCCCTCCATTCAATCTCATCCTCTTCTACCTCAGTGCCTTTGCACATGGCATTCTTTCAGCCTGGAAAGGTTTTCCTGCCTTTCTGCCTGATCAATGCATACCCCATTTCACATTTTAGGTCAGCTGTCATTTCTTTGGGCAAGTATTCTCTGATCCATCAACTGAACTGGGTTCTCTGCAAAACACACCAGAACACCCTGACTATTCCTTCAGAACACTCTGCAAAGTGTACTGAATTGATTCTATCTTTCACAGACTATAAGGAGGGAGCAATTTCGTTTTTCTCCCATCTAGAGTTGTAGTCAGTCTCCTGGATCTTTCTTCCCTGCCCTTTCATGAGATCCCAGAGAACAATTTCGTTTTTCCCCCGTCTAGTGTTGTAGTCAGTCTCTTGGTTCTTCCCTGCCCTTTCATGAGATCTCAGGCAAATTCTTCAGCTGTCTGATAACTTTCAATTATGTAAACAATTTCATTAATCCACATGACTGCCTGTCATATACTAAAGGACAAATCTAAATCAAGATTTCTGTTTCACCCAGTGCAAATCCCACCCTGTCTCCATGGCTTGAGCTCCAGACACACGGCCCTCTCCACTCTTCCCCACCTCCTCAGACCCCTCCCCACTTCTTTTGGCCCCTCTAGACTCAGATCAGAGGGTAGAAGGATTAGAAAAACGTGATCAAATTACTGCATAGATGCTACCTGGCTGGTCCTCTCTGGCTGCCAATGTCTGCTGCATGCACAGGTGTTCAAATGCTGGTTGTCGGCTGGAGCGTATCCTCAGGTCTCCAGAGTCTTCTTGTGGGACCCCTGTGCCTGGTAGCTCCCTGATGGGGGTGACCCACTCCCTAGGGGAGTGCTCATACGGCCCCCACAGCAGCTCTGCTTCCCTGCTCAGTGATTCATCTGTGACTTCCTCGCCCTGGGAGGACTCCTTGTTGACTCAGGGTCCCCGAATGGGTGGCCCTGTCCCAGCTGCCTTCCTCAGGGCCAGCCACCTCCTGGAGGTGCCTGTCATAGCTAACCCTGCACTACTCCCCTCTGCAGTCAATCCTGGCCTTGCGAATTCCTCTGTGTCTGTGATCACAGAAGACACCCAGGATGGGGTTCAAGCTCCCCCACCCCAGCTTCATGCTCACATTTCTCTGACACTACAGAACCAGCAAAGCTCTTGGTTCATGGCTCAGGGAGGCAAGAGAAATCAATGGCCCTCTTCTTGCACCCCAATCTTTCCAGTGATTTCTCTTGGCATCCTTGTCACTTGTGCATTGAAAATGGATGACCGTCAGATCCAGCTTGTTTTTAACAAGTCCTCACTGGTTGCCCATTTTTCTCTGCTTTGGCTCCACCATGATGGACCTGGTTGAGAGTGCCCTGTGGGCCGACTCCCAGGACAAAGCAATGCATAAGGAAGATAGACATAAACTACTGGAGAAGGGCACAAGAGAGGACGTGGTTGTCCGGGACTTGGAACCACAGGAGATGATGTAAGCAAAGCTCTGGGGCTACAAAGAGAAGATTCCACTCCTAAGAGAACTCAGGGCACCTGTGTGGGGAGAGGAGGAGACATGTGTGCAGTCTACCCAATCGCAAGCTGGTTGGACACAGAATTCTGCCTACATTACTCGTCCAGGAAAAGGGGTGAGAAAACCACCCGCCCTGCAGGTTACAGGAAGGATTAAAGGAAATGATGCTTGTAATGGCTTAGTGTACAATCCATGCTCATTATGTACCAGCTAAAATCGTCTTTTTACAATAAATCTGGTTGCCTAGCAAAATGGTGAGCGTGTGTGCGCGCATGTGTGTGTGAGAGAGAAACAGAAGTGGGGGGGAATATCAGTGGTATGCTGAACCAATTTAGACCAACCGGAAAGAACAATTCTGCACATAGCTTCAAAATTTGCCATCAGTAGATGTCAGGTCGGTAGCTTAAAGCTAACCACACTGCAGTATTTCCACAGAAGAAATTGCAAAAATTACAAGTGTGAACTTTTTGTCTTTTTCGAGAGCGGGTTTACTAGCTCACTGTTAGGTGCTCTGGGAACATTGACTAGATCTGAAGGAGGTGAAGTGAATTCCATTGAAAAGTAAAAGCTACCTGAAAAGAAAAGCGTAAACTGAGAAGGAAAAACTGTCTGCATAGGAAAACTAAAGACCTTGGCCTTGGAGTGATTGGCAGGGAACCTGACTTTTTACTCGAAGCCACTGTCTCCTCCCCTTCAGCGTGGTTTTCTACCCACTTTTCACCACTGCTTCTAGAGAAAGTATGAAAATAACTGAAGCAAATAGACACGACAAGTTTTAGCCACATCTGAGGTCTGAATGTTCTAAGGGACCCTGTCAACGTTCTGTTCTCTCTAGACAGACAGATCAGTCCAGGAAGATATAGATTGTATTACATTATCTGAAATAAAAAAATAATAATTTTTAAATAGGGAAAAAATCAAATATTGCAGAAGAGAAAAATACTGCGATACTTTAACATTATTAAGAAATCTTATCACCAAAAGTGTGGTAAACATGAATGTAGAATCATGATTAATAAAGGCTGGGACAAGCAGGAGCAGGGGAGAGTGGATCAGGGAAGATTGCATTTGACTAGTGCATGCTGTATGCCCATTAATATGTACAGTTAGCACAGGTTAATCAAGAAAATAATTTTTAGCTGGGCACAGTGACATGTGCTTTTAATCCCAACGACTCAGAAGGTTGAGGCAGGAGGCTCTCAAATTCGAAGCTAGAAGCAGATTGTGTAATTGAAGGAGACTTTGTTTCAAAATAAAATATAAAACAATGGGCTGGGAATGCAACCCAGTGGTAGAGCACTTGCAAAGTATGTGGTAGGTCCTGGGTTCAACCCCTAACAAGTGCAAAATAATAAGTTACTTAATTAATTTAAAAACATGGTAAACAATATTAAAAGGAAACTAGAGAATTATGAATGACACAAAAAAGCAAAGATGAGTATCCATAACTTTTGCCAACATTTGGCCAGGGGAAGGCAGAAAGATCAAAACACATCTCTCCCATTATTGGTCAGCAAATTCATCAAACTTCTCTGGCAGAGATTTTGTTATTCCAAGAATGAATAAGAAAAGCCCACTTAAGAAGAGGTAATCTCTTGTAAGACAATAATAATAATAATAATAATAATAATGATAATGTGAACATATGACAAAACAGGGCCACCCAAAATTAAGCTTGTTAGTGGCACCAGCACTTTACTAGAAAATATTAAAAACTGTGAGAAAACTTAGAAATAATTAAAGGCAACCATTTTGTTTTGAGAAAACAAACCCAAGGACTCTATATGATTAAGATTCTACTCTAATTTTCTAAAAATTGACTAGTTTCTTCGCTCATGACATTGTTTTACCATGCCATCATGGCATTCAGATTTTGAAAGCCAACAATTTCAAAAGACCATTTCCTCCCAACTGGTGGGTAGGTATCCAAGTCAGAATAAAGCTTATTGGAACGGGGAGGCTGCCAATATCTTTGGTCAAATTTGTGATCAGTATTCACACCTCTAACTCTGGAAACAATTCTTTCAATTATTGTTCTCATTGTCTGGGAAGAATGAGGGGAAAAGAAGATAAAAACAAGGTCTTTTTCAGTCGTATAATTTCCATAAATGACATCATGAATTATATGTTGCTGTTTCCAAGGAGATATAAGAAGCACATTATCATATGGAAATAAAGAAATTGATTGCACCAAAGATACTAGTTTTAAGCTTTGGAGAATCATTCTGCCTCTTGAGTTGTCATGATCGGTTCTCTATAGGAACAAAGGCATATTAGTCTTCCAAAAATACTCAATCATTTATCCATTCAGCAAAGAACAAAGAAAACATCAGTACAGTACTCCTAACGCTCTTTCTTTTTGCAGCACTTAAAATGAAGGGCCATTTTCCTGCCATATTTACCAAGAATACAGGCAGTGTTTCTTGTTATTCCATGAACACCGTCCTATGTCTAGGATCTAAAGATTCTACCCCCAAAACTCTCAAATAAGAAATAACTCTTTTCTCTAAGTTAGCAACTAATTTCCAGGCAGTGAGTAATTTTTTTTTCCCCAAACCATTCCCTCAATGGAAAACAAATGAAGAGGGGAAAAATTAAGTAAATAAATCTGAGAAAGAGGCCACAGCATACAGAGATGGTGAGGTTTCTAAACCTACCAGTCAAGGAAAGCAGGCACTTAAATCTTGTCCCAAACAAAACCATAATTTTAACTGGTCCTGAGTTGAGTCTTGCTGGATGAATGATTTCCAGTGCCTCTGGCTCTTTGGGACTAAACGAGAAGATTATTTTTAGCAGAACTATTTGGAAATCTTTGAGAACTTGGACCTGCTATTCTGTCTGGTACCAAAGCAAGTTTTTCACTGAGCTCCCATGAAAGATCCTCAGACTCTCGTGCATTGAGAATCCTGCAGCAACCCACCATCCCAGAGCACGGTATGGTGTTTACTCTCTTTTTCTGAATTGTGGCAAATGTACGTGCAATGGCCTATCTTCATCACGGTGGATTTTTAGTTAATTTAACAGAGGGTTCTGTAGGAAGAATCCAGGACAGTGAAGAACTGGGTCCAAATCTCTGGTCTGACACTAGTTCTGCAACCTTGGACAATGCTCTGTGGACCTTGGTTCCCTGTGCAACCCACCACAAAAGGGTCTGTGGGAGGATGATATAGACATAGCATTGCTTTGTAGACTATAAAATGTTTTGAAAAAGTCAGAGGTCTGTTTTTTTTTAATTGTTCTGTCATCACAGTAGTTTACATAAAACTGCCAAAACCTTATGAATCGTGAGCTGTTCTAACAGTAAGTACTGATGGATACGTATTTTTCTTCCTTGAACTGTTGTGAAGACTTGACTTTGTTTGGTCTCTGTCCTATAGGTCAGTGATGCAGTTACACATTTTGTTAGGGAAACAAACAGACAAATAGACATAACCCCAGGTGTGCAGCCTTGAGGGGACCTGTAAAGTGCCAGGAGGAGAAAGGAGGTCATTCAAACAGGAAAATGGGAGCCACAGAGGCAAGAGGCTGAGGAACTGCATCACAAAAGGAATAGGGCTGTGAGCAGCTGGGGTCTCCATCCTGCCCCAGCTCAGTGCTCCTCTGAGCACAGCCAGAGAAGGACAAAGCCTGCTGTTGTGAAATCTCCACATCAGGGGCCAAGGAGACGTCTTGTTTTGGCTCTCCTTGGTCACCTATCGTCTTCCTAATGATTTCCAGGCAATGTGCATTTTCAACATGAATTAATAATCAAGTCCAGCTCTTTGTCATGAGCAATATGTGATCGTTCCCCTTAATAATGCAGAGGAATGCTCCAGTGTTTAGAGACAAAAAGAACTCAGT
The DNA here is from genome assembly GCA_007922755.1 of Pedetes capensis. Lineage (NCBI taxonomy): Eukaryota > Metazoa > Chordata > Mammalia > Rodentia > Pedetidae > Pedetes > Pedetes capensis. The sequence continues at coordinate 142,466 of VMDO01002266.1, forward strand.
TTTCACATCCTCATAGGGCCACCTTGTGATTGTGTGTGAGTCCACAGAGAAACTAGAGAATTTTTATCTCTATGAGTGTGGCTAGCCTAGAAAGGTTGCATAAAAGGCATCATAAAATATGTGTGTTTTTGTGAGAAATATTTTACACAGCATAATGCCTTGAAGGTTCATCCGGGTTGTAGAGTGCACCAAAATTTCCATCGTTTTTCAGGCTGAATAATATTCCATTGTATGTGTAGATGACAGTTTGTTTATTCCTTCATTCGTTGATGAACACTTGAGTTGCACATTTTGGTTATTGTGGATAATGTAGCAAAGAATATGTGTGTGCAAATACCAGTTTGAGTCCCTGCTTTGACTTCTTTTTTGTATATGCCCAGGAGTGGAATCACTGGATCATACTGGAATTCTATATTTTGTGTCTTTTGAGGAATCACCATACTGTTTTCCACAAAAGTTGCACCATTTTACACTCTCACCCCTAACATTTTATTTCTAGGAGAAAAAATAGGCTAGCTATAAATGGATCTCAATATATGAATACATTTTCTGGAAGTTCAATCTTTGCGTTGGCAATTCCCCAAGTGTTTTTCATGGCTAGTTTAGCAAGAACAAAGGATTCTATGGCTAAAAAAGTTTACAAAACAGTATATACTACATCCTTGCCTTAAAAATTCAAAACACGCATTAACATGAACATTCTAGGATATACATATATTTTTAAATATGCATTTAAAAAGTTAAAAACCTGTTACTTTGCAATGCCTACAGAAAAATAGGATAGAAAGTCATTAACACTTAATTCCAGGATAGACTTGCTCAAGATTAGCATTATTTCCAGAGCCGTGATTTTCTAATTCCAAAGGAGCATAAAAGTGGGAAAAAAAACACTTTAGTACATATTCTGCATAAATTGGCATAATTCAATTCAATGCTTTAAAGTATCTTGTATGAGAGATGACTGCTAATGGATATAAGTTTTCTTTGGGGAATTTTTAAAACATTCTAAGTTGGATTCTGTTGTGCACTGACTTGTATACTTGGTTAATTTTATGGTGAGCAAATTTTATATTTTAAAGCTATTAAAAATTATTGTAATGTTTATAAAGTTGTGATCCACAGGATTCACTCCCAGTGAAAATAATCAAGTACATTGCAAAGCAGTGAGCAGTAGATGGATTAGTCAAGACAAGGTGTTGAAAATATAAAGTTGTACCCCTACTTTACAGTTTTTAATCCCTACAATTCTAGTGTATCAAATCTTTAACCATGACAAGGTGAAACAAGGGTATTGAAAGAAAAGTGTAAAAAATTCTTTTTAGTATCTTAAAATGGCAAAAAAAAATCTTCTAAACACAATAAATTGGGCTGCAAAAAATGTTTTTATGACAAAATTTATTTTTAATAGTGAATACTAAAAAGACAAACTGGAAAAAATTATTTGCTGCTCTTGTCATGAACCAAGTAAATGTAGATAGATATAAATATCCATTGCAGTATTGTTTATAACAAAAGAATGGAACTATCCTGAATATTCATCAATAGAAGATGGGTTCAATATAACATATGTATTTAATGAATATTTTATAGCCACTGAAATTAAATGGATGAAGTAGCTCTCTATATACCAATACAGATATACACAGCAGGCCTTTCCTATCCATAGGTTCCATATCTGTAGAGTCAATCACGCAAAAATATTCCTCCAAAATTGCATACGGAACATGTATAGATTTTTTTATTATTCCCTAAATAATATAACTATTTATATAACATTCACATTGTGTTATTATAAGTAACCTAGAGGTGATTTAAAGCATACGGAGTGGTGTGTGTAGATTATATACAAATACTGTACCATTTTATATCAGGGACTTGAGCCTCCTTAGTGTTTGGTGTGGGCAGAGGATCTTGGAATCAACCCCCTACAGACACCAAAGGATGACTTTATATACTGATATGGAAGCTAAGTGAAAAGGCAAAGTGCAGGACATTCTGTCCAGAGTGCCAACATAGGGAAGGAAGACACAGGAGACACTGGCAATGGTAGCCAGATGTGGTAGTACACACCTGTGATCCCAGCAACTAGGGAGGCTTGATGCAGGAGGATCATAGGTTTGAGGTCAGAGGCCACCTGCATAATTTAGGGAGATCCTGTCTCAAAATCAGGAAGCAAAATGGATGTGGGGTGTGTTTCAGTGATATAATCATTGCCTAGCATGTGCAGGCCCTGGGTTCAAACCCCTGGTACTGTGCAAGACAAGAAAGAAGGAAAGAAAGGAAGAAAGAAGGAAGGAAGGAAGGAAGGAAGGAAGGAAGGAGGGAAGGAAAGAAAGAAAAAAGGAAAGAAAGAAAAGAAAAGAAGGAAGGAAAGAAAGAAGGAAGGAAGGAAAGAAAGAAAGAAGGAGGGAAAGAAAGGAAAGAAAGAAAGAGAGAGAGAGAGAGAGAGAGAGAGAGGAGGGGACAGGAGAGGAGAAGAAAGGAAAGGAAGAAGCTGGCATCAGTAGCCATCTCTAGGGAAGGAACTGAGTATCTAGAAGATAGAAAAATAAGAGAATTGCTTGAAATTTCATACCCTTTTTTCTTTTGAATTTTATGAAGTATGTATGTATCATCTATACAAAATAATTTTTTTAGTTGTTTTGTTGTGGTGGTGAGATTGGGAAATTGAATTCAGGGTGTCGGGTGTCATGCATGCTTTTGCAAGTGCTCCACCACTCAGCCATACTCCTAGCACATTTTTACTTTCTTTTTGTTTTTTGGTTTTTGGTTTTTTTTTTTTTTTTTTTTTTTTTTTTTTTTTTTTTTTTTTTTTTTTTTTTTTTTTTTTTTTTTTTTTTTTTGAGACTTGGCCTCACTAAGTTACAAAGGTTGCCTCTGGCCTTGAACTTGCTATCCGCCTGCCTCCACCTCCCAAGTCATTGGGATTATAGGAGTGGGCCACCACATCGGCTAATTTTTAAATATTTTTAAATGCCACAGGCTGTGAAGAATTAAAATAATTCAATTTTTATTTGTATTTCTCCAATACTGCAAAAGGGAATCCAGGAAATTTTCTTTAAATCCTCTTCCTTCTCTTTTTCCCCTTTCTCCTATAATCTTCTCATGCTCCATAATTTCTCACTAGCTTTTTCCACAAAACTCACACCTATCCCCAAAAATGTCCTCTTCCCCCAGTTTGGGATTTTTGCACCATGCATAGTTCTAGACAGTTGGGCCCATCAATGACTGTGACAAAGATCCAGCCCTCGTGGAGCTTGAATTCTATCAGGCAGAAATATACAATATAAATAAAGACAGGTGTAATCTAGTGAGTTAGAGATGAAAAGTATAATGAGGAATAGAAAAAACTGAGTAAAAAGAGGGAAGGGCCCTGTGTAGAAGAAGGCAGACTGTAATGTGAAATAAGGTGGTAAATGTTGGACCCAGTGACAAGATAGCATTTAAGCAAAGACTTCAAGAAGTCAGTGAGGAAGTGAGCCACATAAACATGACATCTTAGTGCAGAGGGTTTTAGACACAGGCAAGAGGAGTAAAAAGGCACGAAGGCAGAGTGCACTTGGGGTCTTTGAGAAACACCAAGAAATCTAGTGTGCCTGGGACTGAGAGAATGAGGAGGAAACTAGAGAAGGAGGTCAAGGAGGTCAGGAGGGCCTTGTAGACCAAAGTACCATGTGCCATGAAGCTTTTGGCTCTTGAGTGAAATGAAGAACTATTATGGTGAGAAGCCACTGTGGTTTTCCATTATAATCCCCAGCCCCCTTGTTTTCCTGCATGCACTGAATCCCTAGACTCAACTGAGCACACACCATAGTGACACCATTGCATATCAGGCACAGCCACGCATTGTTCTTGTATGCTGGCGAGGATTAAGAGATGGTCATTTAGAGTACCTTACCTAAAGTTCTAATCAAGCGGTGAAGATTCCTGTGTAGACAATATTCTGGTGCATTTGTCAATGAAAAGCTAACCCTCCAATCAATGATAAATCCATTTTGGTGGTTTTAACTTATTCCTTCCTCGAACACCTGTTGCTGACTATCGGTAATGCTAAATAATCCTTTCCTCCAAGTGCATATTTAAATTTTTTGCTTCCTTTGTTCACCATCTAGACCCTTACCACGCTCTTCTTCTGAGCTGCTTCCATGACTATTGGCACCATTGAGTTTTCACACCTCCATCCGTGTCTGAAACGCCACTGCCCAAAGCTCCTTCTCTCCAGATAATTTCAAGTCCCTCTTAGAACCAATTCTTGGCCTCAACCTACAGCCTTCTATCCCATGTGTGGATAAAGCCTCCTTATGAGTATCTTCTTTGGGCACAATCTTTATTTTCACATCCCTTCTCAAAGCCTCCCTAATCAGTCTTTTACAAAGGAGAGGAACTGGCAGTTTAATCAATGTGTCTAGTTTTAATTGTGGCAAGGCAGGTGCATAGAACGTTCTTTCCTCTGAAGCTTCTTTGGGAGGTTTATTGTCTTTATCAGAACCATGGGCTTGTCAGAAAGTGCCTTAATCACGTTTGAACAGTAAGATCAGTAATTTGGGGTTTGTGCTAGTCCTGGTTTGGATATGATTTATGTGTAGCCCCCAAGGGTTTTTGTGTTAGAAGCACAGCCCCGAGGGTGCTGATGGTGAGAGGTGGTGGGACCTTTAAGGGTGAGGCCTAGTGGAAAATCACAAGACATGCCACTTCTCCCATCTGGCTCCCCATCTTGCTATGTAGTCTCTGCTCACACATTCCCATGATGCCATCCACCATGAAGTAATGCAGCCAGTAGGCCCCTTGCCAGAGCCAGTGCTATGTGATCTGGATTTCCAACCTCCAATACTGTGAACTCAATAAATCTCTTTTCTTTGCAAACATCCAGGCACTTTATTATAGCAGCAAAAACCAGGCTAATACAGTGTTGCATGACAAGTAAAGCAGACAGAACATAGCAAAGATGTTCTTAATTTTTTTGCCCAGGGAAGAGGGAAGAAGCCAACAACATTGAGATTTGGTCAAGGATATATAACCTTATTTGGATAAGTTCCTTTAGTGTTTCACTAATGAGATTTCTAGGAATTGAGCTTATTTTAAAATTTCATGAGCACTCTGCATTTTCCTCAATTTGTCATTCCTAAGCCCTGGCAAAGTTCTGAGTCTAATTCCAAGATGTTCTGATTTCCCCATGGGTACCATAAAAGTGGTGTGATGTGCCTGTTTGATTTTCTAACATGGCTGTCAAAAGAAGAAGGAGGAGACAGAGGAGGAAGAGAGAGAAAGGAAAGGAGGAAGGAAGGGAAGGAGAGAGGGAAGGAGGGAAGACCAAAGGAAGGAAGGAAGGAAGGAAGGTCTATTGACAGTTTTCCCCATGTTTTATGATCTTTTCCTTTGGGAGAGTATGGTCCAGATCAAGCACTATACATATTTTTTGTTAAATCATAGGTCCAACCATCCAAAAACTACTTATTACAACCACAGAACCACCTATATATGTTCTTCCATTTAAGAAATCACATATCCTAAGGACTGTTTAAAAAAGCAGGTATCCCCAGCCTAAGCCACCCCTCCCACACCCTCAGCCTATATGCCAGGATGTTCTGCTAATAAATGATCCATCATTCTCAGCTACCAGGCTTTGCAGAAGGGGAGCCTATCAGATTAGAGCTGAAGAGACCTGCCGTCTGCTTCCCTCAGAGTATGTGGCGCCATGCCTGGCTTAATTTCACACAGCCCTTTAATTGACCCCCAATGCTAATGGCTTAATGGGACACCATGGCACTATATCCTGCAGATTTTAAATTAAAGTCTGAGACTCCCCTCAGGACATGCACAGTACTCCAATTAACACTAATTGGCATTGCACATGATTATCAAGTGAAAGACATCGTTTTCCTGAAATGCCCCTCCCTTCCTCCTACTTTAAAAAGCCCATAAATTCTAAGAAAATGCTCATGGATGCATGCAAAGGTTAGTTAGAAGGATACAGCATGGCGTTTATGTTGGCAGAACACTGGAAAAAAGTGTCTATGACACAGGATTTTATTTATAGGTGATAGAAACGAAAGCAATAACTTTTAAAGTTTTTAAAATTTTTGACATAAAAAGATGTTCATAATACATTGTTAAGTGAAAAATGTTAAAGAATTGTAGGGATGGCACAATATCACTTTTCTCCATAGCTTAGGTAAAAAAGACTAGAAGGATGTACATACTAAATTATAAAGCATAATTATCTCTGGGTGGTGACAATAATGCATGCCAATACATTTTATTTATTTGCAGCTCTAATTTCATATTTTTTAAAGAATATATTACTTTTGCAAAAAAAAAGAAAAGATCATTTTCAGACTCATTGATTCTTAAAGAATAGATGGGACACAGAGATTTATTTTTAAAAATTTTAAATTGGTATCTTTCTCCATATCAATCCCTATGTAAAGCACTGAGAACTCTGTATCAACAATATATTAACAGTTTTCAATAAAATAATGAGTGAGAGCAAGGATTTACACCTACAGAAAGGCAAACACTGGGGTGAGTTGTAAATGCCCACTTTCATGTTCTAACTGAAGCAATCGTGACAAACCCCCACCCTGAGAGGGTGCATTTATGTCTGTGTTTCTCTTCCAGAGCCAAAGATGTTTGTTTTGCTCTATGTTACAAGTTTTGCCATTTGTGCAAGTGGACAACCTCGGGGTAATCAGGTCAAAGGAGAGAACTACTCCCCAAGATATATCTGTAGCATTCCTGGCTTACCTGGACCTCCAGGACCCCCTGGAGCAAACGGTGCCCCTGGGCCCCATGGTCGCATTGGCCTTCCTGGAAGAGATGGTAGAGATGGCAGGAAAGGAGAGAAAGGCGAAAAGGGAACTGCAGGTAATGAATGGTGACATTCCATAAACCATCCCCTTTCACCTCGACCTTAATAACTGCTCCATTTCTTTGTTGTTTCTTCTAATGGGAATAGCTCTTTAAATCTCTTCTCTATTTCATCTCCATTAATCACAACAATTTACTGAACCCTTCCTACACTTCAAATGCCTACCTTTAACTCTTTATTGCACCTTTTCTGCATTGTAATGACAAGTCTTTCGGGCGGATGTTATCACATTGGGAAGATGAGCAAACTGAGTCCTGGCATGATTAGGTAGGTTACTGAAGATGGATATAAATGGCCAGGCACTGCTCATGCCTGCTAGAGCTGGACTCAGATCTCATGCTGGGAACACCAGGCTCTTCTAGCTCCAGACAATGGCTGGATGCACAGCTACATAGCTAGGTGGAAAGACATGGGCAAGAAGGGAGATGAGCTCACTGAGCCGAGGCAGGAATTAGGAGACCCGTGTGCTGTAATTTCCAAACCAACGTGCCTAAAGGACTTCTAGACTTTGTTTTGCACGGATGAAATGACAATAGCATCATGTAGCCTGCCTTTCCTGGCTCATCACTCTCCCACCTGCCCTGTACCAAGAAAAATGTAAATTTCTTATAGCAACACAATTTACAGCAACACAATTGTCCCCTGGTCTTTCAGTGATTTTCACTTTTTTTTTCCTCCCCACAAGTGAGATGACCTGGGAAGCTTGCCAGATCTGCCGTCCTTCAGAGGAACCAAATTGAAATTCTAGAGAGGCTGTGGTAACTCTCAAAGGGATTTGAAGTCAATCTTTACAAACAAGTTTCTGAGTATAAAAGTTGGGACAAAAGATAAGAAGGAAAAAATCAATAGATCTAAGAAATAGGCCTCTATCTAATCATCACACCTGGTTTACTGGGATTCTGTGAGACAATCTCATAATATATATTCAGCTTATTGGAGAATAACTCATTTCTGAATTTTCCATACAGAAAATATTTGGCCATTCAACAACTGCCAAATTTATGAACATTGTTCAATATTAGATTAAAAAGCTTTATATGAAGATTCAACATCAGATTAAAAATCTTGAATTTGGAGCTTATGCATATTTTTCGAAAGCATCTATAGTGTAACTCCTGTGAATACAAGTTACCATAAAGCCATGAGTATGGATATCCTCGAAATTCTGGAATAAGGCCAAGATTATAATTTTACATTATTAATCCTTTAGGTTTACTTTGTCTGAAAGCGGCTAAACAAAAAAGCACTGGAGTCAGAAAGACTTAGATTCAAATCTTGGCTTCTTCAGTTTCTTAGTATCTTTGGATGAATAGCTTCTTTGAGCCTCAGTTTCTTCATTTGTAAATTGGTAATAGTAAAGGCTATTGTGAAGTTCATGAGCAATAATACATGCAAAATATTCCACAGAATAACTACCATGTGGTAAGTAATCACTCAGTAAATGTTAGCTGTTATTACTCATTGCATTTTGATCTATAAATATGGATCAGATATAAATCTGTGATCATCCAAAGCCATAAAGTAAACTAAACATGATTAATGTATTTCATGAGGTCATTCTAGGGTTATTTCAGATTAAATTAAATGTTCAGAAATGCTACAATTTCAGCCTTATATGAGACCAGCTATACTTCTGTACACATTGGTCTTATTTACTCATTCATGTACCCATGCAATATTTACCCAGAAAGGTTTTTTTGTGTGTGTGCACCTATGACTCCATTTTTCTAGACCAATGTTTTTCAACCTCTGCACTAATGACATTTGGGGTGGAATAATTATTTATGGTAGGGTGGCTGTCCTGGACACTGCAGGCATTTTTTCATTTGTGCCCCATTAGTGAACATCCCCCAGACAGCAACCTCAACCAGTCCAGGCAGAATCAAGTATATTTTTCCCCAGTTTCCTTGCCCTAAATTAGAAATATAAAGTAGATTATAACAAATTATAAATTTTCCATAAAAATACCTGTCTCATTTGTCTGTAGCAATTATTATCATATCATATTATTAACATTTAATTAAATCTGAATGCTTAGCCATGGAAATGTCTTCAGATATCACTAGCACTACTTCATAAGATACACTGCTCATTCCAGTTTGATATATGGATTTAGGTATTCAGGAGCTTAGCTATCACCCATATTTACAGATTTCAAGATAATAAGTAACAATAGCTATCTTGAGGCTGCAGCAGGTGTCATTCGAGCCAATGTCACACCCAGTTCCTATCACAGTGACTGCCACGATGGGTGGTCAATCATTATTAAACAGTTTAGATAGATGCATGCATGTATGCATAGATTCGTGGATGGGCAGAGGGATGAATGGATGGATAAAGTGGCACTGAAGAGGAAGTATAGATTCATTTCATGAAGACCTGAGAAGTTCTTTCTGTCCTAGCTTCACTACCTAAGTGCCTAACTGTAGACTAACCCTTTCTCCAGAATTATTCTCTCTATCCAACATTTATCTCACTAAATAGGGAAAGGGCTGGAATTTAGCTCAGTTGGTAGAGCGCCTCTCTGCAGTCTCTGAGGTCCCGAGTTCAATTCCCAGCACCACAAAAAAAAAAAAAAAAAAAAAAATGGGAGAAGGATGTGGCAATCCATTCCCAAGGCAATCGCGAAAGAATCAGCCACTGAAAACCCTATGAGGGTCGGTATGAGTCAGATACCGACTCGACGACACCTAGCAACAACAACAACAAATAGGGAAAGAATATTCATCTTTTCTTTGTAGCCTTAATGTGTAGACCTTTAGCACATGGACAAATTCATATAAAAAAGAATAATTACTATAAATCATTACAGTTAATCCATGGCTATCACCCAGTAGCTCAGCATATTAACTAAGTGTTCCTAGTCAGGTCTGGTAGCACAGGCCTGTAATCCCAGCATCTTGGCAGGCAGAGGCAGGAGGATTGCAGGTGGGAAATCAGAGGCAGCCTGTGTAACTTAGTGAGACCTTGTCTCAATTTAAAAAATTTAAAAGGGGCTAGAAGTGCAGCTCAGTAGCAGAGCTCTTAAAAGTAAGTGCAAGATCTTGGGTGCAGCCTCTGAGTACCACAAAGAAAGAAATAAATATTACTTTAGAAAACCCAAGCATTGAAGTTGTGAAGATCTCCCAGTATTTCATATCTGTATCCAGTACTTAAATTGGTCTCAATGAATTTTCAAGAGGACAAGACCTTCAGCAATCCAGTTCAAAGCTTCACAGACTGGAAAGCTGAATCCAGAGAAATTAAGCCCTTTATTCAGATTCACCTAACTAGTAAGTTTCAGAACTGAGGTTTATCCCAGAATTGCTGAGTCACCATTGACTGCCTTGCCACTAAGATTGGAATAGACTTAGGTCCAGTTTCTCCATATTACAAACAGAGCATTTGAAACCAGGCAAGGGGTAAGTTGCCCAAAATTACAGAGGCAGGAGGATTTGGGCTTGTAATAAAATCTTATGATTAAAATTGTTACTGAGACAAAAGCCTTATTAATGCATCAAAGATCAGTGATAAAGACAGTAAAAGCTAAGTGCCTATTGAAGATAAAATGCCAATTGAGGAGTTGTTGTCTTTGATTCAGCAGTTAATTTCACAGCAAAACAGTATTCATATTCCATTTCTACCAGAAAGAAACAAACATGGAAAGTTCAGACAACTGTGATATTATTTCAAAAAACAAATATCAAGGCATGTTCTGGCTGGGACTAGTAGAGCTTCAACCTAAAACAAAAACCCTCTGCAGGTATGGGACACAACTGTGATTGGTAAGAATGCTGATCCTAACACATCAAGAAAGGGTAACATCTGGCCAGGCACCATGGCGCACACCTGTAATCCCAGCAACTCAGGAGGCAGGCACAGGAGTACAAGTTCAAGATCAGAGCAACTTAGAAAGGCCCTGTTTCAAAATAAAAAATAAATAGGGGGCTTGGAGTGCAGCTCAGTGGCAGGGCACTTGCCTAGCATGCATAAGACTCCGAATTCAACCCCCCCCCCACACACACACACACGCACACACACACACTCATACTGCAAAAAAAGAAAAGAATGTGGGACAGTGACTGCTAGTAAGCTATTTGAATCATAAATTGTTAAACAGCTACTTTCCAAAATTATTAAACCACAGCATTTGATATTTTAAGGGTAAAGCTTTGATTCTCCTAAAATTTACATTACCCAGAATACTTCCTTGCTAACTTTGCCAATTCCCTGAAGAAAAGGAACAAATTATCACACACCATTGATGTATATGCAGTATTCAAATACATGGTATCAAAATCAAAGCACTATCAAGATAAAAAGGCTCAGCTTAATAAAAATTCTTAAGAACAAAAGCATAGTTAATAGTGAAACTATGCATCAACAATGTATTTTCCCTGACTACAAAAGTACATTACAGATTACCAATAATTTGGATTCTTAGGAGGAAAGTACAGTCACTATTTATGAGACGGATTTGGTCATAAAACTAAATAACAGCTTTTTATGGTGTTAAGTCATTGCTGTTCAAAAAGTAAGTAGATTTTGCTTTTTGCCTTCAACTAGGTTCACCACTTCTCTGCATTTAGTCTCTAATTCATCTGTAGATATAACGATTTGGAGATACAGAAAATAATCCTGCATGGGGACTTTGAATTTGCTGAAATCCTTTCACAGTTATGGCTTTTCTGTATATAAGGAGACCCAAAGAAATTAAGGGACTTTCCCACAAAGTTACAACCATATAGTGACACAACCAAACAGAATTAGGATTCTTGAGTCCAATCCCAAAGGTAAGAGGCATTTGATGGAGGGGAGACCTCAGCAGGCTAGGAAGGCTTGAGTTTGAACCCTAACTTTGCAACAAGCAAGGTTCTTCACCTCCCTGGGATTCAACATTCTTCTCCAAAGAGGAGCTGCTACATAATGGTGGCAGTCATTATTTTGTGGTTAATGTAGCATAGAAAGCCCTCACTAAAGTATCAGGTGCACTTTACAGTTTGCACTCTAGCCACTACTCCAGGGGATGTTCAGGTGGCAGAGTCAGGCAGGCATGAGTTTAGACCTCAGCTCCATCTCTCACTAGCTCTGTTCACTTAAGCCAAATAACTTCTTTATTGCCCGATTTCCTCATCTTTAGCAGAAGTAATAATAATTCTTAGCTTATAAAGTCTTTGTGAGATTTAAATAAGGTAATGCATGCAAATAAAACACTAACACTTTTCCTACTACATAGTACATGACTGATAAATATAAGCAAATTTAATTTTGATTAATTCTTTTATTATTAACACTAATAGGAAATAGAATGGGGCATGAGAATAAATAGCCTCTAAGAATTTGTCTGGTTCTGACTGCCCCCATGAGCCCATCTGGGGAATAAAATCATCATGCTCACTAAATTCTTCCTGTAGTGACCAGTACCCGGATGCTGATAATTGAGTAGCAGGCACTCTGTCATCAAAATGATAGTTAATTATTTTAATTAGTCAGGGCATAAATGATGTCTCACATACTCATGAAAATGGACCTGAAATTTTTCTGTTTTCATTTTTAGTGCATCAGTGATTTTTTAAGGTATTTATCACTACTTGTAGGAAGTAGGAGATTGACCAAAAAGTAGGATATGCTGAAACTGTGTAAGTATGCTGACTGGGACTCTTTAGAGGAACTATTAATCCATCTATAAACTCTTTTTGAAGGTCTAAGAGGTAAGACTGGACCCCTGGGTCTTGCTGGTGAGAAAGGAGACCAAGGAGAGACCGGGAAGAAAGGACCTATAGGACCAGAAGGAGAAAAAGGAGAAGTAGGTCCTGTTGGGCCTCCTGGACCAAAAGGAGACCGAGGAGAGCAAGGGGACCCTGGGCTTCCTGGAGTGTGCAGATGTGGAAGCATTGTGCTCAAATCCGCCTTTTCTGTCGGCATCACAACCAGCTACCCGGAAGAAAGACTACCGATTATATTTAACAAGGTCCTCTTCAATGAAGGGGAGCACTATAACCCTGCAACAGGGAAGTTCATCTGCGCTTTCCCAGGGATCTATTACTTTTCTTACGATATCACATTGGCCAATAAGCACCTAGCAATTGGGCTGGTCCACAATGGGCAGTACCGAATACGGACCTTTGACGCCAACACGGGGAACCACGACGTGGCTTCAGGGTCCACGGTCATCTACTTGCAGCCAGAGGATGAAGTCTGGCTAGAGATCTTCTTCAATGACCAGAATGGCCTCTTCTCAGACCCAGGCTGGGCCGACAGCTTATTCTCTGGATTTCTCCTCTATGTTGACACTGATTACCTAGACGCCATATCAGAAGATGATGAACTGTGATCCAGACTGAGGATCTGAACGTTCCATGATCACAGGGGAGGATACTTTGATTTCATCTGAGGAGCAGGAAGGTGGAGCAAGTAGGAAGGGGATCGGAACACATTCCTACTCATTTGCCAAAAGACCTAGAGACAGTGCTGGCAGAACTTACCCAAGCAAGATGAACTGCCAAACAGTTGAAGCCACACAAAAATGAACTATGAATGATAACCTGAGGTATGAATTCTCTTGAAAGTAATGTTCATAAATATTTAAACAAATTAAAGACAATGTTACATTTTTTATTAAATGCCCTTAGTGACAAAACCAGCTGACAGTGATATTGCCCCATTAAATCTTCATAAAATTACATTTTTGTCTGTTATTTAAGAGAATTATAACATTGTAGACAATTCTCAAAAGGCTACAAGGCAAAAAAACAAAGGTAAGAGATGCTGAGTATTTTCGAGCAAATTAAAGTGAAGTGATAAATTTGTTTTATTATTCGTTCATTCATGTTTGTGTGTGTTCCAACTCAACCGTCCTTTAATGAGCCTGTGTGACCTGTCACTGTGGTGCTGCATCAGATCGAACAGTGAATTAAGACGACAGCTTTACTTTCAGACAGGCTAGTGTGGGGTCAGCACACTGCCGCAATCCAGGGTGAGGAGCATCATGGCAAACAGTTTCCATCCTAGGAGGCAAACGATACCTGCTATTCCTGGGGTTGGGGCCCAGAGATTTTTACATATGACAAAACACTAAGCATACCAAGATGTGTGGGGTGTCACCCTGGCACTGGACTCGCTCCGCCCATGAGCAGGAACCAGCTGCCAAAGACCCGCCATCTGGTGAGGAGGAGCCAAGCACCAGAGAACCATGCCGCCCAGAAAGGAGGCTTATGCCCATGGCTACTCTGAGAAGCCTTGAGAAAGGCAGGCTCAATGGTTTACATCCACGGTGGCTCCTTGCTTCTTTCTTCCCAGTGAAGACGCCACTCCAAGTGCTCTGCTCAAACAGCTCTTTATTGCTTTGTCTGTCCCAGTTGATGGAATGGACCCTGACTGCTCTGTGTACCTCCCTTATATCCTCTCCAGGGGCTAGCCAGGGACCAATCAGAGGCAGTCACCCCATAGGTGTCTTGGCCAGTCAGGGGGGATATGCAAATTTGGGGTTGTAAAAGCAGCCAATCAGGGGTGGTTCCTGAATGGCCCAATCAGGAGCCATTCGGTGGTTTGGAAACAGCCAATTGGTGTCGAGGAGTCTGAGGAAAGGGATTGGATGCCAGTGCCATCTTTGGAAGCTTGCCGCCCAGGGGTTCCCAGATATAGGGCAAAGGTTACTGCCTGGGGAACAAGCCTCAAACCTCCAAGTGGGCCTAGATAGGCCCCAGGGCAAACTGCCTCTCTAGGCAGTGCCCTACAAAGATGTATGTATTTAAGGGGGTGTGACAGAGGCAAAGGAAAGAAGAAATTTAGTATAGGCATTCTCCCCTTCCCAAACTCAACATATCACTGTTATTTTCAATTGAAAAGGAGTGAAAAACCTAGAGACAGAGGAGACCTGAGAGGGGTAATGGAAATGAAGATGGAAATGGAAACAAATGGCCAGGAGGTTATTTTCCCAAATTCTTTAACCCAGTGGATTTCTAGGACACTTGTCTAATAGCCTTCTCACAAATAAGGGCACTGCTTTACACTGTGGGAAGATAATTTTTTCTCATGGATTTCCTAAGACTCAAAGGAAGCAAACACATGTCCATTGATCTGAGTGATCTGGTGGGAGGAATGCAGAGGGGAGGAGAGAGAGACCAAACATCTGGAAGAAATAGTTGAGTCTTCCAAGTCCTACAGTGACCTCGGTCTGCTTCTCTTTCCCATGTTGCACGCTCTTGCCCACTGAAGTGCAATTCCTCAGTTAGTCTTGCCAGTGATTCTGTCTCAGCTAGCACCCTCTTGGTTTATAGCAACAGGATTCCCTCTGTCTTTCCCTTCAGTATCCTTCTATGGAGTCTTCTCTTTGTTCATTAGTCTAATAAGTATTTTAATGCCTACTGTGTATGAATCACCATGCTGGATTCTGTGAAGACAGAGGAAGATCAAGATGAAGGTGGCACAGCCACTGCCATCAAATTTCTAAGGATACAAGAAATGACATGCACACAAAGTTAACAATATTCTGGAAAAGAACACTAAAATACATAAACTGCTAAAAATGGAGATAGGGACAAATTGCTATGAAAGAGGAAGAAAGGTTTATTGCCAAATTCTGATGTGACAGAGGAGGACCAGGGAATCTCTGCCCACTGGACCTTAAGTAGGACTTGGCATGGCCCAAGCTGGGCAAAGGACACAGAGACAGAGGTGACAATGTGGACAACCAGTATGAATGTGGGAACAGAGATACAGGAGAGGAATCAATGGGCCATATTTGTAAGAGCCTGAGGCCCCCTAAGGAAGGAGGACTTTTCTTTGAGAAAGGGTGGACTCTCTGTGGGGTCCAGAGCTGGGTGCTGATATGATCAGAGGTGACGGCTACAGTGTCCATCATCTGTGTCTAAGGGCAATGCTTGCCTCTGCTGTTTTTCAGACCACTTTGCTTCCACTTTATTCTCTGCCTGCCATGCTCTGTCCATCTGTTGCTCTCCCGAGTCAGGCCATGGGCCCAGGAGACCAGAAGGAGCATGAACCAGGAAAAGGAGAGAGAGCAAGGATGGTTTGAGACAGACAGACATCTGCCTAAAAATAACAGCTGATCCCAGAGTTCCTGCCTCTTAAGTATAAAAGCAGCCAACAGAAGTAGCTAATGTGGGAAATGTGAAAATGCTGGTCCTTTAGAGGCAGTGGATTTGCTGGAAAATTTGGAAATGAGGGAATTTATGCAGACAGTAATGACTCATAAGATTATTGTGTAATTAAAGTTTTCTCCTGATCATGACTTACAAATGCTTTCATTTTTGGACAGTGTTTTCTTACCCTTTAATTATTTCCTCACTATAAAGTCTATTTTGAAAAGATTTTTATTTTTTATTTATTTTTTATTTTTTACAATGCTCCAAGTTTGAACCTAGAGCCTCACACATGCTAGGCAAGTACTGTACCATTGAGCTTCACCTCCCAGCTCCTTTTTTATTTCTTGTTTATTTCTCTTCCTGAGACAGGGTCTTGGTAAGCTACACAAGCTGCCTCTGGCCTTGAACTCATGATTCTCCTGCCTCAGCCTCCCAAGTCACTGGGATGAGAGGCATGTGCCACAGTGCCTGGCTTGAGTAGCTTTTTAAACTAAAGTTGCCTTCCTTAATCTTAGGCTGAGCAGTAAATTTTATTTTGAAATATCTGGTGAAATGGTGAGAAATAAAAAGCAGTTTTTGTATTAAAAAGATAAAATCTTAAGCTAATGCTGATGGCTCTTACTCCTTAAAAAGTTAGCAGGTACAGTTGACCCACATTTATGGATATTTGTATAAAGAAAGAAAGAGAGAGATTTTGTTTGTTAAAAAATCCAACTCTCATCCCAATCATTCTTTGTAAGGGCTAGCTCAATGAATAGGTATTAAAAGACATGTGTGGACTGTGTACCATTTTGGTGTAGAAGGGTTTAAAAAGCCTTGGGAAGATAGACGAAATACGGAAAGAAAATAACAGGAGAACCAGGTGAGAAGAGAACGACAAAGCAAACAAAAATGACAAGATGGAGGGCAACACAAAAGTGTGGATGCGAGCAGGCGTGTGCTATGCTAACATTCACAGAGCCTGTGCTTCCTCTGCCTGCTCATCCACAAGGGCAACCCCAGGTCGTTTGTCATTGTGAGTGATGCTGCTGATGATGAAAAATAGATTTCACAAGCTCTGCTATCCTTCTTCTGAACCACTCTGTGAAAAAGACCATGCACATAAATATGTTTGCCATCTTAGCTATTTTTCTTTTATATCTTTTTTCCTCCTCCTCCTCCTCCTCCTCTTCCTCCTCCTCCTCCTCCTCCTCCTTCTTCTTCTCCTTCTTCTTCTTCTCCTTCTCCTCCTCCTCCTCCTTCTTCTTCTTCCTCTCTCTCTCTCTCTCTCTCTCTTTCTCCTTCTGTTGCTCCACATTCAGTAAATGGCATCACTACCCATGCTATCACCTAAGGCACAAACCTGATGTACATTCTAGAGGTCTTCTTTCCTCTCCTCACTGAATTTTGCTCAGCATAAAATCCTCGTTGTTCTGTCCCCTGAATGAACAGCTCTGATTCATTGCACCTTTCCATTCCCCATGCAAAGATTTCATCTGTATATTTATCATCCCTTTCCTGGATTAGCAAAAAGTTTTGTAACTGACATTTTGTCCCCCAGCCATAACCCTGCGACCTATCCTCCACACTAGGCTAAGTATATCTGCCCTGGCCCATGGGGCTGTTCAACAGGGACCTAGATTAGGGGCGAATGAATGAGAGAGAGACAAGAGACACAAAGGATGAGAGCAAGACAGGCTGTCTGATCAAGCTCCAAAGTCTTTAATTTTTTGCTGTAGCTTAAATACACATGGAGCGGGAGGAGAGGGGCAAAAATGTCACAAGGGCCAGGGGATTCTTCAGTTCTTTCTGTAATCCTGACAACCGCTTTCAGATGGTAATTTCAATTCAAAGGTCACAATGCCCTGTGGCTCAACATCTGCTATTTTCACCACACCCTGCACCTTTTCATCAGGGTATCTTGTACAAAGTTACTTATGGTCTTGGCTCCCGGCATAAATCCTTGTGATCTACAAATCTGCTCGTGTGTCTTGAACTTCTGTGAGTGTTCCAATCAGGTATGGATTCCATATCCTTTATCTGGTTTCCATACCCAACTTTCTTCTGAAGGACCATCCTCCTTTACATGCTAAGTCTATGACCTTTTCAGTGGCATCTACTCTTCTGGGAGGTAAATCTCTGGTCTGAGTAATCACAACATACCATTCCACTCATCAAATTGGTTCAGGTATCTCAGTCAGAGCCATGGAATAAAGATTTTGTCTTATTCATCTTTATACCCCAGGACTCTACACAGCATCTTCCATAATATGTGCTCAATAAAAATACGATGAAAAGTTCTTTTCATAGTCTTCACACATGGAGAGAGAGAGAGAGAGAGAGAGAGAGAGAGAGAGATCAAAACAGAAAAGACCTGTGATCATTCCACATTAATCCAGATTCTTTAAAGTATAGCTGCCAGAATCCAACTCAAACTTGATTACAAAAAGGGAACAGGAATAAAAAAGAAATTCTGGAGCCATATCTGGGTACTCTGTCATTGACACCAAGCTTTTATCTGTCCCCATCTCAAAGATCAGTTCTCCTTGGTATTGACTTCAATTTGGGCTCTTATCCTGCAACCAAAATGACTACCAGCACCTTCATGTTTGCTTTTTGTTGTTGTTGTTTGTTTGTTTGTTTGTTTTTGCAGTTCTGGGGACCAGGTCTGCAATTTGCAGTTCCACCAAGAAAAACATTTTTTCTTTACCAACAATTGCAGCAAAAGCTGGTCTTAGGTACAAAGGCTTCTGGTTCTGATGGGTTATGCTTTATCATGAGCCTGTCCCTCAACCACTGATTGGCCAAGAAGATATGCCATTCCCATTGGCCAGGGCTGTGACATATCCATGCCTGGAGCTGGGAATGATATCACTCCCACCTAAATTACATGGATGGGATTGTTTTCCAAAGAAAAATAAAGATTCTGGGTCTAGAAAAGAGGCATTGATTAATTGGCAGTCAAAAACAACAGGTGACCTCTCTAGGCTGTTTCTATACAATATCAAAAATATTTATTTTGTCTGCACAATGCAAAATAAATGTGTTGCTAGAGCTGCTTTTCTCTGAGATAATAAAATTTTTGATAACATTTTCTCAGAATTGACTAAGTATTTTGCCCTGTGTGAGCCTAGCATCTGTCATCATCTCATCCTACAGGCTGTCACACTGGCCCACTACTGACCCCCAGTTGATACTTTCAATGGAAGAACATGCTATTCTCAACAGAAGTTCTTTCTCCTTGCAAACCCTCTGATTTTTCATCAGTGTCCTAGAAGGCGTGACAGCATTTGTGATTACTTTTGATAGTTATAAAATGAGAATACTATTCTCTTGATGGAATCAAAAAGGGGCAGCAAATCCAATCCATTCTTTAGACAACATAACAGCATTGAAAGCCAGCCAAGGTCATGAAATATGTTGCTATCCTGTTTTCTTTCTTGGCTTCATTTTGTTTTAGTTTGGTGTGTGTGTTTGGCTTTGTTGTTGTTTTGTTTTGTTTTGTTGCGACAATCTCAAACTCCCAGTCCTCTTGCTTCAGTCCCGAAGTGTTGGGATTGCAGGCCTGCACCATCACACCCAGTCTTGATCTTTGAGAGATCAAGATCAATTCCTAGCAATACCAGCAGTGAGCAGTGATTGTATATGTCCTTCATAAATGACTCCATGCTAGATCCTTGAAACATGTATCTTATTTTATTCCCAGAAAGAGCCCACGTAAGTGGCACATTCTAACTTCTGGAAATAATTCAGTACCACCCTACCTCCTCCCCCTCAAAAGGAAGAGGATTGGTGTGGACATGTCAAGAGGCCCTGGCACATGAGAGTGGAGGAGGTCAACGTCTCTTGCGGCCACAGAACTCAGGTCTCTGAGTTCTTCTGTCTTGAGTATTTGCTACTAGGTGTCCAGGCAAGAAGCATCAGTGGACGCAGAAAAGGATTTTACTGTGGAGATTGAATGAAAGGATTATATTCAAAGCCATAGGCAGGGTTAAAAGAACCAAGTAGGGATGTTGAGGTATCAAAGCCCTGGCCCCAGCATGAACCCATTACCATCCCACAGCCTGCAGACAGCAGCAGTGGCAGAGCTCAGGTGCTAAAGTCTTGAAAGAGACAATCTCACAGGTGCTACACCTTTCCATGCTGTCCTGCCACCCTCTGCCTTCCACTTGTGCCCTGCAGGGTCAAATCCTCCAACTCCAGCAGGCAAGGGAGTCTGGGAGGTGTGTGCCAGGCGGTGGACCTCTGCAAAGAACCGAGCAGAGAGAGGCAGGAAATGTTGGGGAGCCAGGGGAGTGGGGGGGAGTGAACGGAAATTAACAAACGCGAAGCTCGCTCTCAGAAACCATCCCACTCTAAAGTCTCTAGAATGCCATACAACTGCTGTCATGAAACTGGCAGCAGCCAGGCACGGTGGCTCAGTCTGTGATCTCAGTGACTGGAGAGGCAGAGGCAGGAGGATCGCTAGTTCAAGGTCACAGGCAGCCTGGGTAACAACTTAGCCCCTGGCTCAAAAGGAAAAGCTAAAATATGGGCTGAGGGGACAGCTCAGTGGTGCAGTGCTTGCGAAAGCATGTGTGAAGCCCTGGGTTCAACCTCCCCATATTGAAAAGAGTGAATAAATAAAACTGGCAGCCTGTCTTGAGAAGGGTAGAAAGGATGCGTCCCAGCATTGCGGAAGGCTTCCTGTAAATTACAAGGAGCCCTCAGGTCCAGCTCCATTTTCCAGAAAATTGCATGGGAGCGTGGGGTCAAGGCCTTGCGGTGATGATCAGAGAGGGCTTTTCCAGGGTGCCTTCTGCAAGCTCCCCCTTCTACACTTGTACCCGTAATAAGCTGCTGGGGAAGCATTCAGGGGCTCAGAATTCTACTCAGATAGCTTTCCAGCTCATCAAGAGTTAAACGAGTTTCTTATCCCATTTTGGTTGTTAGGTGCTGTGGAGTCTGTATTCAACTCATAGTCATAGCTTATCCGACTCATAGCGACCCCATGCACAACAGGAGTAACACTATTGTCAGTGCTTCTCTGCTGTTCATAGGGTTTTCAAAGGCAGATTGATTTGGGGAGTGGGTTGCTGGGTCCGTCTCCCAAGCCTACAGCACCTGGTGTTCCCAGGCGGTCTCCCATCCAAGTACTAACCAGGCCCAACCCTGCTTAGCTTCTGAGATCTGTCGGGATAGGACGCTACAATGGTAGCCTGCAGGCTTTCTTATCCCCTTAGAGATGACAATACTAAGGCTCAGCCACCCAGCCACTTGCCCATCAGGAGGCCTTAACAAAGGCAGGTTCTAACTCCTACCCATCAGCCTGCCCTGCCATGAGCCCCTACATTGACACTCTACCTGTTAAGCCCTCTGCTTTCAGGCATACTTTTCCGGATGGATCATGGCATCATGAGGAAAACATTCCATCCTCAGTCCTCTTCTTGTGACCCTAGCAAGCAAGTGATCAGAACTGGCTCATTACTGATGCAAACTCTAAGCCCAAAATCCACTCAACTCCCTTCCCTTGTGCACACACACACACACACAACACACACAAGACTGGCCCCAAAGGTCCAGTGCAGACCCTTTGGGTTGAGTTTACTTCTACCAAGGAGAACCCAGAAAAACTTTAGCCTCATTATTATACCATTATCATTAGAAAAATATAGGTTGTATAAATTCCCCTCTGTTCTCAAAAGACAACACACAATAGCAAAGACAAACACACAGTGTCTCTCCCTCTCTCTCTCTCTCTCTCTCTCTCTCTGTCCTTTCTCCCCTCTCTGAATTAATCGTAACAGAAATCAGGAATGCTTTCCACAAGTGTCCTCAATGTGGCTTGTAGATCAATTCCAAGATATGCCAAATATGTTGAGTAACTGAAGAGTCCTTCAGATAAGAAAATTTTTTAAAAACTTATGAAATTTGCAGTGCCATACTATGATTTCCAAGAAATGAGTTCACATGTCCTTTTCTTTTTGTTCTTTATCAAGGATTCTCAACCACATCAGTGTTGACATTTTGGGCCAGATCACTCTTTGTTGTGAGAGGTGGTTCTGTATATCATAGGATATTTAGCAGCAACCATGAACTCTACCCACTAGACACCAGCAGCACCTCTCCTCAGTCATAACAATCAGCAATGTCTTCCGACATCGCCAATGTCCTTCAGAGTTGGGGAATCATCCCCATTTCAGAACCACTTCTCTTTGACGGTTATATGGTGGCAGAACCCACTCAGTCCCCACAATCTACTTACTTGACCATAACTATTTCCTAATCAACCTTCTTTTATTGACATTACCACATGACTCATCATCATATCAGGTAAGATATTTATTTGTTCCCTGGTGACCACCTCAAGTTGAAGAACACCAAATCCCAAAATGGTCCAAGAAGCCCCAAGAAATCCAGTCCTCATCCCAATTCCCTTTTACTGTAACCAAAATATTTTCTGTGTGGAGAATACAAAAATTACAGAGTTTCCTATTTACAAGAACTTATTCTAAGAAATTGGGAGAAGGACAGAGCAACCCACTTCCAAAAAATAATCAGCCACTGAAAACCCTATGAATAGCAGAGAAGCACTCACAATAGTGTTTTGTCTGTTGTACATAGGGTTGCTTTGAGTCAGACACTGACTCAATGGGACCTAACAACAACAACAACAACAACAAAAGCCTGTACTCATACCACTGTGGTGTCCAATCCCATCAGATCTCAGAAGCTGAGTGGGGTCGGGTCTGGTTAGTACTAGATAGGAGACCTCCCGGGAGCACCAGGTGCTATAGGCTTGCGAGAAGGACCCTGCAACCCACTCCCAGAAATCAATCAGCCATTGAAAACCCTATGAATAGCAGAGAAGCACTGACAATACTGTTTTACCTGTTGTATGTAGGGTCACTATAAGTTGGACAACTGAGTCCATAGCACCTAACAATTCAACAACAGCAGCAACAATTCCAAGAGAATATTTACAAAGGTTTAATTACAGAAGGCGTCTCGCAGCAAAATCTGTAAAATGGGAAATTGAGAAGCAGCCTAAATGTCTGATAATAGAATATATGTTAAATATATGTGCTACCTTCCTCCAATGGAATTTGGTCATTAAAAATGAGGACAGAAATGGAGTAGCATCATAGAGGATAACGAAGTATTAATAGAGCAAAATAGGCTGCTAAAGAATGTATTTTCAGTAATTTCCCTACTTTTAAAGTGTGTTTACACATGTGCATAGAAAAAGCCTGAATAAAAATAAGTAAATGAAAGACATTTTTCTACCCTTTTGCTCTTTAGTGTCAATTTTTATTATACATATAATTTATTATTTGTTTTCATAACATTTTTATATAAGCTCTTGGATAGTAAGGTAACTGAAAATTATTTTGCTTCCAGAGAATTGCAGAGAAAATAGTCTAAGGAGAGAGGCAAAAATAAAATCCCTAAAACTGTAGGTTTGAAATGTGAAATGGTATCATCCTTCAAGTTTTCAGGTGGCATACCTGGTTGTCTATTCAAGGAGATTCTTTAAAGTAAGAATAAGACAAAATTAATCCTAGTTTGCATATATTTTAATGTCCCACCTTAACTTGAACAGGGAAGGAAATGAGTCTTGAATTGACATCATTTTATTGAGTTTTTATTAGTCCGGAACTCTAAATCCAATGGGTTAGCCACAGCATGAAGTCACT
The DNA here is from genome assembly GCA_007922755.1 of Pedetes capensis. Classification (NCBI taxonomy): domain Eukaryota; kingdom Metazoa; phylum Chordata; class Mammalia; order Rodentia; family Pedetidae; genus Pedetes; species Pedetes capensis. Next base: position 166,072 of record VMDO01002266.1, read on the forward strand.
CAGAACCAATGCATTTGTCAGATGGCAAAGGCATTTAGGAGCCACAGCATGAAGAAGACTGAATTCATGGCTTCACTCCAGTGCCATCGTGGAGATGGCAAGGTTTATTGAATGAAGGACTTGCCCGGTCTAGTCAGAATCCTAAGACCTGATCTGAGAGTGCGGGAGGTAGAGAAACCATCAACTCAAAGGGGATGAATAGATGCTCTTTCATTCCCAAAGAACTCATTTACAAGATCATTTGTGCAATGCTGCCTTGGCTGAAATAAACAACAAGAAAGGGCAAAGTGTGTGGTCCACCCCTCCCATACCTTCAGATAATAAATTTGGCAATGCTCCACAGCTCTTTTGTTACTGAAATTGCTCAGGAACAACAATCGGGAGTTCCAAAGGTTTTCTACAGAAAACATTCATATCTTACTATATTCAGAATTAGAACGTAAACATTCTAATAGGTCAGACAATTGGCAGGTAATAATTAGATAGTGGACATGTGAGAGAGTCAAGGACCTTGACACAAAAGCATCTGTCCATGAAGATACACCCACAAACAAGAAGTCACTACCCACTTGGCTGCCGCTTAGGGTTGCCAGATAAAGTTCAGCAAATTCAAGTTTAACTTTCAGATTATGCAACACATAATAATTTAGTATAATTATGTCTTAAATATTTAATTGGGTGCCCTGTCTTCCCATTCACTAAATCTGGCAACTCTACTCTCCTAGAACACATCTGGAAAGATATAATGTGAAGCCAAGCAACCTGCAGGAGGGCAATGCATAAAATTTCTTATGTAATAAAAAGTACTTTTTCTTATGGGAAGCGTTTCTTAGTTTCCCAAGGCAGTTTTAAAGGGCCAAAGTCAGCTGAGTGAGAAAGACATAAGAGAAACTGGTAGAACGTCAGAAAGCATAAGATCCAGTCCTAGAAATTTCAGTAACTCATCCTTCTGTGACTTTTAGACAAGACAGCCAAATTCTGTCAGCCTCCATTTCCACACTAAGAGTGTGTGTGTGTGTGTGTGTGTGTGTGTGTGTGTGTGCGCAGTATGTGGCTGCCTTTCTTTCTCTGAACAAATGGCTTTGTTGTTAGGTTGTGTCAAGTCAGGTCTGACTCATATAGACTCTAGTTATAACAGAAAAAACACTACCCAAGACTATGCCATACACACAATCCTTTTTATGTTGGAGCCCGTTGTTGCAGCCACTATGTTTCCTCCCATTTTGAGTCATGTCACATCAGCAAATGGAGGTCCCAAGGGATTCTTTACTCCATTCCCATCATTAAGGTCGATTCTACTTTGAGGATGCAACTCTTCACCAGTCATTTCTTGAATGCCTTCTGGCCTAGGGAGCTCATTTTCCCACAGTATATTTGACAGTAGGCTGGGTTTTAGCTCAGTTGGTAGAGTGCTGCTCCACACTGTCTGAGGACGCAGGTTTGATCCTTAGCACCACAAAATGAGAGAAGGACATGGAAATCCACTCCCAAAGCAATCCTGAAACAATCAGTCATTGGAAACCCTAAGAGGGTCACTATGAGTCAGACTCAACTCAACGACACCTAACAACAACATATTTCACAGTGCTTCTCTGCTATTCATAGGGTTTTCAATGGCTAATCATTTGAGTGAGCTTCCATGTCTTTCTCCTTAATCTGTTTTAATGTGGAAGTTCAGCTGAAACCTGTCCTGCATGAGAGACCCTGGTGGTATCAGATACAGAAGTGGCATAGTTTTCAGCATTCCAGCAACACACAAACCCCTACAGCAAGACAAGCTGACAGACATGTGTGGAGCCTAATGGGGGCAGACATTGCTAATTGATCACAGTATTCCTTCCCTCTGTGCCCAGGGCAGTCTCAGGATTCTCACAGTCTCTAGATGACCACCATCCATTAATAAGTTTCCACCCTTGAGATGAAATCAATTTGCCTTTCTTGAATTAAATGAGCCCTAGATTTTCCTCTCTACCACTAATGAAAGTTTAGAACCTTTTATATCCTAATTCAATTCTAAAAGTTAAGGTCGTACCTACCTCTGAGGGATAGGATCTACCTCAGTGGGTAGAGTGCTGCTCTGAACTTTCTGAGGACCTAGGTTCAATCCCCAGCACCACAAAAATGGGACGAGGATGTGGCAATCCACTCCCAAAGCAATCCTGAAACAGTCAGCCATTGAAAACCCTATGAGGGTCACTATGAGACAGATAAAATTCAAGGGCCCCTAACAACATCAACAACAATATATAGTACTGGATCTTTAGTTAAAAGCAAAACTCAGCATCTCTTCTGAAATAGAATGTTTTTTACAAAATCAGAGCATGAATAATGGGTGCTGACATCTTCTTTACCCTAGATTTGTAGAAATTGGATAGGTCCATCAGCCCACAAGAGCCTCAGCGGAGGATACGGCAGATCCTGACTCTGGCCTCCAACAATGAACTTGATTCCCCTCTGCTCCATAGTCCTGCTTCTTTCACCATCCATGGGCTTTTCATATTACCAACTGGCTCCTTCAGCTATCTTTTCTATTTTGTGGGTTCCTCTTTCTCCTCATTTCAGCCTCTTCTGGCCTCTCATAACCATGCTTAGATTATGACGTTTGCTTTGCTTTAGCTCCAATTGCTTGATCCCTGCTTGATTCTTTCTTCACTTCCCAGTTCAAATCCCCCAGAGTGAAGATCTCATGGCTTAGCTTGGCCCTATTAACTAAGAAGCCAGCCTGGAGCAGAGCTGATATCGGATTCAGAGCCCTCCTTCTGTCTAGTCAGCTAGGACTACAGGAAGAAGGACCCAAAACAAATAAACAAACAAACAAAAACCTCAGAAATTAACTGGAAAATGTTTCTTGGTGTGAGAGGGATCGGCACACTGAGAGTTTATCCCTCCAGGTCAAGCCATCAACCAAAGTTTTCTTTTTACTATGTAAGTTTTGAGAAGATCCTGCCATGATTTGCAGAAGAAACATCCCAAGTTGTGGCAAATGAGTGACTGGTTCTTCTACCAGGACAATGCCCCTTGCCCACACCATGCTGAGTGTCCAGCAGTTTTTGACCAAAACCAGCATGACTTTTAGGCCCCACCTTCCCTATTCACCCCATCCAGGTTGCGTGTGACTTCTTTTGTGTTTCTCCCAATGAAAAAAAAGTCCTAGAAGGGAAAGGTTGTGCTAAAGTGGAGGAGAAGAAAGAAGAAACAGCAGAAGCACTAAAAGTCCTCAAAATGGAAGAATTCTAAGCCTTTTTTGAGCAATGGAAAAAGCCTCCATAGATACATTGGATCGAATGGAGAGTATTTTGAAGGTGAGTAAAATTGGAACAAGTAAAAATAAATACATGATTTTTTATAAATAATTCTGATTAAAAAAATACTACCTGGTATAAAACATGGTTGCCTGTTCCAAGCCCATCATCAGGAGATGTTGGCCAAACTTTTTTCCCCTAAAAGGGACAGACACCAGAATGTTCAGCTCAAAATTTCAGTCCTCCTCCAAGAACCAAATGTGATAATGCATGTGAAAACTTACAGTTTTAGCTGGTTTCTCCGAAACACAGAGCCTGAAGCAAGGGTCAGAGTGTAAGACATTTATTTGAGAGATAGGTGGTTGTTGTTATGTGCTTCGAGTTGTGTCCGACTCATAGCGACCGTCATAGGATTTTCAGTGGTTGATTATTTTGAGATTGCCTTGCCACATCCTTCTCCCACTTTTGTAGTGCTGGGAATCAAACCCAGGATCTCAGAGACTGCAGAGTGGTGCTCTGCCAACTGAGCTAAATCCCAGCCCATTTCAGAGGTATAGGAAATGCTAATAGGGTATATGTTTCTAGGGCTGGGATTTAGCTCAGTTGGTAGAGTGCTGCGCTGCAGTCTCTGGGGTCCCGAGTTCGATTCCCAGCACCACAAAAATGGGAGAAGGGCCTGGCAATCCATTCCCAAGGCAATCCCGAAACAGTCAGCCATTGAAAACCTTATGAGAGTCGCTATGAGTCGGATACTGACTCTACGGCACCTAACAACAACAACAATATGTTTCTAAGCCACCTGCCATTGTGCCTAATCAAAGCTTATCCCAAAGGGCAGCTATAGGCAAATGGGATAGAACATACACTCCAGAATTAGCTCACCTGCTAAAAATGGGCGCTGGAGTACAGACAAACCAACTCATGAGAGTCCCTGGCTGAGGGCTGCCCCCAATGATGCTATTTTGCAGCACTGTGTGTGCCACTGGTGCGCTGGAAGACCAGCATTTCAAAGTTCAAAAAAAAAAAGAGGCTTCACCATATGGATAGAGATGAGGTAGTGGGAATCCACTAGAGCATTCTGGATCCATTGAGGACTAAGGGATATGGGATAGGCACTGATGTCACCTACTATAGTGCTTCTTGACTCTCAAACCAGTGTCAACTTCAAGAGGAGGGGGATCTTGTCTGCTTTAATACCATACCTGAAACAGCACCTGGCACATAACCAATGATCAATAAATGTCTGAAATATAAATGAGTAAATTAATAGATGATAAACTGTTCTATATAAATGGACATAATTATTGTCATAGGGGCAATTGCTATTGATACTTAATATTTCTCCTTATGTGAGTGAAGAAGTAACTTGATGATTGGAGGGCAAGAAGGAGCAGCTAGTGGGAATAAAAGACCACCTAGTACCAAAAGAGCTGGGAATAAAATTAAAAAATTGTACCATCACCATGACACATAAGAAACATCTTCTACCTACATACTCCAGTTGGATTTAAATGAGTTCTTCTCTATTATTTACCCTTTATGGTCACCTTAGTTTGGTTTCAACTGCAGAAAATGATGATAAATGGAGAAAGGCTATATTTGCCTTCTTTCTCATGTCTCTAAGAACAACCCCAACCACATCACCAACAACACTGTAGTAAAGTATGCAGGAACAGCACTGACCTCCCTCCTCTGATGACCTTTGGAAGAGACTTCCATTTGATTCCATTCTTCTCCCTGAGAGTGCTAGGCTGATTGAAAAATGTTCACAGAAGGAACATATGGACCAAGACACTGGCTTTCATACTGGGGGGCACCAGAGCCAAGAGGGCAACTCAGACATGAGGCTGAAAGAGTCTTCCCAGTGGTTCCCGTGAGATCTAGACCTGATTTTCCCTGCAGAAAAGAAATATCCCCATCCAGCCTCAGAGAGGAGAAAGGCCTGCCTTACTCCATGTCGAGCTCATAGGACCCAAGATAGGCCACACCTGCAAATGACCCTTTCTACACAGCCTACTCCCAACCATGACCCAAAGCCAACTCATGTCAACACTTGCCATGTCACCAATCAGAGGACGTACGCCTCCTCTCACCATTGGAAGGAGCTACTGGAATCTCTGAGCCATTGCTTATAAGAGAGAAGTTCCTGTTTTTCAGAGTGGCAGGAACTTGGGGAGGTGGAAGAACATGCCTTTGTCACCATATCTATGAGTGAAAAGCTGATCTAAAAACACTCCCTGCTGACCCTTGGTGACTACCAAGGAGCAAGTATATCACTGAATACATGAGAAGCTGGCTCTACAGAACAGTCGTTATTAGTTTCTCTTTCCTCCTGTCATATAGATATAAGTGCATTTAGGACTGTACAGAAAGCATAAATTCTTCAAAGGCAAGGGCTACACTGTCCATTCATTCATTTCTCACACCAGGGCTGTCAGTAAACTCTGCAGCGAGTGCTTAGCCAGAGGAATGGAAGGATGTCAAATCCACGGCTTCAATATGTCAAAGAGAAAGCTGTTTGGGAGTGTGTCTTCCTAACCAAAACAAGATAAAAGTAGTTATTTTGCTTTTGCTTCGAGGCTTACTTTGCTGGGACAGAATGGAATATGGCCAGTTTACATTTTAGGATACTGACCTCTAGTGGCCAGCAACAATAAGGACTCTGCTAGAGAATGAGATTTTATGTAGTCCAAACACCAGCTAAGAGATACTTCAGAGATGGTCTTTCTCTTCTCACTCCATATTGCAGAAGAGGCGACAGAGAGCCGTAAGAGCTGAGGAGCTGGTCAGTGGTCTCTAGGATGGGAAATGGAGCCAAGGCCATCTGTCTTTCTTTCAGCTCATCCCCTCCCACTGCTTGGCACACATTGAAAAGCTACTTTTCCATATGTATTGCAATTAATAAGCAATTAAAAGTGACAACACTCCAGTTTCAGAGTGATTTTTGAAAAAACAAAAAACACCATGATTGGATAAGTGTAGGTAGCAGTCTCAACCCCACTAGATGATAAACAGTTGGAGGGTAAGAGTTTTATCTTAATGCTCCAAATCTTTAGCACTTTGCATGATAATTCCCACATCACAGGTGCTAAACAACTGTCAGAAGGAGGAGTAGATTGGTGAGCAGATAAATTTAATTTAAAAGTAGACATCAAACGCAAAAGCTACTTGCTCTTTTTATCCAATTAGCAAATGGCTGACCCAAGATCTGAAGCCCTCAGTGCAGTATTGCATTAAATGCTTCCACTTCTGAGAACCCCACACTTGCCCTAAGGTTCCCTCCTACTAATGATGACCTTCCTAAACTTGACAGACAGCTTTTCCCTCTCAATGAATCGCCACGCCTGACTCGAGTGCACATCGTGTTTTTCAAATGCACAGTCATAAGATTTTGTCCTCGAATAAGGACCCAGTGAAGCCTTTCTGTCATCAGTTGATTTGGTCCTTCAACAACTCATCACTTTTGTGAACATCTACTATGTGCCAGGAAATTCCCTGAGAAATGAGAATCCCGTGGGAACAGCAAAATAGTGTGTCAACAGCTATGCTAGCGGCAAGCTCCAAGAGGGTGAAGAAAGAAGGAAGCCTGGTGGATCCTAGGGGATCCTCCACCGGGATTAAAGGAAACTTGAATTAGGAGAGACCCCTGATTGTATCAAGCGTGTATCAGTATCTTCTGGAAAGTATGAGTAAGCCTCAGAATGCCTTGGTAAAACAACCCGGATTGGCGGTGAAGAGAGAACTGCCTCATGGGAAGAGAGACATCTCAAGCCCAATACTGCCACCCAGCCATTGTTCCTAAAATCCACTTGCATGTTGAAGATCTTAGCAATCTTCACTGATAGCACCATTCTGACTCCTGAAATTATTCTTCCTTTTCCCGTCCCATGGTTTTAGCCTTCTCTATAATTCTCCCATAGCACAGAGGAGACGATACTGGACCAATGACAATATTTTCCTGAAGTCTCAGTGGTAAGAAAGGAATCAAACATTAAAGAAAGAAATAGCAGAGGACACTAAAAAATGGAAAGACCTCCCCTGCTCCTGGATAGGAGTAAAATAGGAGTAAAAATGGCTATCCTACCAAAAGCAATCTATAGATTTAATGCAATACCCATTAAAATTCCACTGACTGACTTCACAGAAATAGAAAAAATGATCCAAAAATTCATATGGAACCACAAAAGACCACGTATAGCCAAAACACTTTTAAGCTGCAAATCTAATGCAGGGGGAATCACAATCCCTGACTTCAAACTTTAC